>JASDQU010371831.1:17649-40589 GCA_032191745.1 Picea mariana | reverse complement strand
TATCTCTGAGAAGAGATGTGGTGACTACTAGCCTCTGACTGCCCATTACAATGAGGCTCGAAGGCCTATATATTACTGAGAAATAATGGAAAACCCTAAACATCCAAAAACCTAACCCTAGGAGATGAAATGCTAGAATATAGGCCCCGTTGGGGTAAATTGGTACATCAATTTCCCGGGGTCGTAACTTTGCCATACTATCTCCGTTTGACGCACATGATACATCGTTAGAAAGATCTATCCGAGGACTACATTGATAATAGAAAATATCGAGTCTAGAATGAGCTCTTATTTGCTGGAGCATTCATGCCCAAAAAACGTCATTTAGGGCCTCAAAACAACTTTGGAAGTTTAAGACCCGAAGAATTGCTAAAAATAGTAAATTGTGCTACAATTAAGGAAACTGAAAAACTGAAAGAAATAATGGTGTGGGTCCAAGTGGAATAGGCGGGTGGACACCAATATCCACCTGGATCAATGGGGTTTCCCAAAGTGATAAGTAATAATGCATCTTCCAAATTGCAGGGAAGATGATGCATTACAACAATGGGATATTTATATCAGAGGAAGAAGAAATTCCACAAATGTTATACATGTGCATAAGACCTGTGCTGAATGGTATGCAATTAGAAAACAAAATTCCATTTGTTTTTGCAATTCTTTACTACTGAATGTTCATTTCATTCTTACTATTAAATTTTAATAGATGAAGGTAACTCCAACATATCCTTCAAAATGATTATTGCTTACATACTCTATGATGTTTATGTTTAATTCTTTCTTTCAAATTTAGCATGGATTTACATTCTATTAAAATTATTCTCACTGTTCAATTTTAATATAGGAATTCCTTTACAACATACCCTTTAGAAATATTATTGTTTACATGGTCTGTGCTATTTATGTTTAATGTTTTCTTTAAAATTTAGCATGGTTTTACATTCTATTATTGTTTGGAAAAATTTAGGGCATCAGATGTCTATTTCAAGGATGATTGTATAATGAATATGGAAGTAGAGATAACAAGAGGTACCAAAATCAAAAGAACTATTTGCAGACTTAAGGGGACTTCTCTGGGTATTATAGACAAAAACATTAAGAGGGGATTGTGGCCTTTTTTTTCCCCATGTTTTTTGTAGGATAATTTTGTAATTCTCTATCTTGCTCATTCATCACACAAGTTTCCAAATGAAAGGAGATCATATACAAGCTCAAAGCACAACGATTCCCTACCAAGAAGGGGGTACCAATTTTCTAATAAGGGAAAACTACATAGGTTCTATTGTAAATTTTCTTTTGAGTTGGAGTATTTGATTTTTAAATCTCAATTCTATATTGGATTTTACTTACTGTCTTTTTAACCCATTCAATATTTTTAGAGGAGACAAAATACCTAGTAGATGACAAGTTGATGAAGGTTTCAAGGCAAGTTAGGCTTGGAAGTGGCCGTCGGGACAACAATGCATATGGATTTTTTGTGGTTCTACATTGGAGTCTGCTAATAAGGTATTATATGTTTTTTCCCTTTAAGTGTGTGTTTTTATCTTCAAATCTACTTTCTTATTGAAACTACGTGTTATAGGTTCTCAATAACTCTTGTTTTTAATGCAAGAGAAAATTAATAATTTTGCAAGGCTCATTGGTGCAACGATATCAAAAACATGGAGTCTTTTTGTGATCCATTTGGTTTCATCTACTGATGCAGATGGTGCTTGTAAAAGAAAACTAAAAATTTTGATGTCAATCTTTGAAGGGAAGTGGGTTCTTAAGATAGATTGTAAGTTTATTTGATAGTCTTTCACAATGTCTTCAAATGTCCTTATATATACTTCCTTTGCTCAAATGTTTTTAGTATATATTTGTTATAATAATTCCTTCACATTAATTAACTTTCATCTTCATATAAAGGTCATACTCGTTTACAGAAAAGCATGATTTCATGCATTATTGCATGTATGGAAGCATGGCATCGAGTAAATGAATATCCATTTGAAATAACTGATGACATCCATGACACCTTTGAGGGACCAAAGCATGGTCGAGATCGAGTTGAGAAAAAAGGTGTGACAATATACCAAGTAAAAACATTTTAGAGAATGTATTTGGTAAATTGGCTATGTTTTGGGAAGGATTCCCTAACCTTTTTGATATTTTTCTATTATAGATACCAAATATTTTTGGAGGGATAAGATTATATCTCAGTGGTGACTTTGTTGACTCTTCAAAAGGATACTTGCAACAATTCACTTTAGTTGTAGGAGGGTTAGTCCTACACTAAGAGTCTATAATGGGCCAGCTAGAGTGTTGAAGTACTATTGTGCTTTACAATCTATATCTTCTTGAAATAAGTAAACTCATTGGCAATGGCAAGATAGTTAAGAACAAGTTAAAGGAAGCTAGGTCGCTAGAATATGCTACATGAGGGAAATATGTAGCTCATACTTGGTTATTGGTATCTATAGTTGCTTGCTAGCTACAACCTACGGGTAATGGATGAAGCTAGTGTATAGTTAAGAGGTTTTGAAAGGGAACAATTTGCTTTTCCTTGTTATTTAACTTATTTATCTTTGTGACTATTTTTGAGTAATAGCTAATTGACAATGATGTTTTCTTCACATTTTGCTACATGAGCATGAAGTTGGTGTTGTATTTTCTAAAAGTCTTCATTTTTTATTCACTATTAATCCTTTTAGAAAACTCCTGATAAATTATAGGGAATTCCTAGTTTTATGAACAAATATTTGAAATATGGTAGTTTTTAGATGAAGAACATTGCTTGGAAGCATCTAGTGATATAGCAAACAATATTTTGTAAGAGAAGGAAAAGGATTAATGATATACATGATTCTAGTGGCAACTTCCTTAGTTATCATTATTGCTCCTTAACGACAAGGGAGCAAGAAAGAAGCTCACATGATGCAATTTTGTGCTACATTTATTCAATTAGAATGATTATTATTTACATACTCTATGATGTTTATGTTTGGTGCTTCCTTTCAAATTTAACATGGATTTACATTCTATTAAAAGTATTCTTACTATTCAATTTTAATATAGGAAGGCCATTCAAGCATACCATTTAGAATCATTATTGTTTACATGGTCTATTTTCTTTATGTTTAATGCTTTCTTTCAAACTTAGCATGGATTTACATTTGATTAAAGATTGGAGAAATTTAGGCCACTGGATGTCTATTTCGAGGATGATTGTGTAATGAATATGGAAGTAGAGGTAACAAGAGGTACTGTAATCAAATACACTATCCATAGACTTAAGGGGGCTACTCTGGGTTGTCGTTTCACAAAGTGTCGTAGGAGATTTCATGTCCCATGTTCCCTTTCTACTCTGAAATGTAGATGAGATGTTGTAAGATTTTAAAACCTTGTCTCTCAATTCCTCTTGAAGAATAATCTTCAAGTATTATAGATAGAAAAATTAAGAGGGGATTGTGGCTTTTTGTTTCCCATGGTTTCCGTGAGACAATTTTGCAATGCTCTGTCCTTCTCATTCATCACACAAGTTTCCAAATGAAGGAGATTATGTACAAGCTCAAAGAACAACAGTTCGCTACCAAGAAGGGGGAAACAATCTGCTAAAAAGGGAACATTGCTTAGGTTTGATTGTAAATATGATTTTGAGTCAGAGTATTTGATTTTAAAATCTCAATTCTATATTGTATTTTACTTACTGTATTTTTAATCCATTCATTTCAAAGGAGACAAAATCCCTGGTAGACAACAAGATGATGAAGGTTTCAAGGCAAGTCAGGCTTGGACATGACCGCTGGGACAACAATACAAATGGATTATGTGTGGTTTTGCATTGGATCCTGCTCAGAAGGTATTACATGTGTTTTCCATTTAAGTGTGCGTTTTTAATTCCAAATGTACTTGCTTATTGAAAATGCATTCCATATGTTCTCAACAACTCTTGTTTTTAATGCAGGAGCAACTTATTAATTTTGCAAGGCTCACTGGTGCAATGATATCAAAAACATGGAGCCCTACTGTAACCCATGTGGTTGCATCTACCAATGCAAATGGTGCTTGTAGAAGAACACTAAAATTTTAGATGTCAATCTTGGATGAGAAGTGGGTTCTTAAGATAGATGGTAAGTTTATCTGATAGTCTTGCACGATGTATTCAAATCTCCTTATCTATGCTCCCTTTCCTAAAATGATTCTAGTATATATTTTTTGTAATAATTCCTTCACATTACTTAACTTTCATGTTTAGCTAAAGGTCATACTCATTTACAAAAAAATATGATTTCAGGGATTGTTGCATGTATGGAAGCATGGAATCTAGTAAATGTAGAGAAATTTGAAGTAACGCATGGCATCCATGGAACATTTGAGGGACCAAATATTGGTCGAGCTCGAGTTGAGAAAAAGGTGCGACAATATGCCAAGGAAACACATTTTAGATAATCTAGTAGGTAAATGAGATGTGTTTTGAGAAATCGACCTCTTTCCAAACTATTAATAGTACTTGAAATTTAATGTATAATATTAATATGTTCTCAAAAAATCTTATACGTCACAAATTTTCCATTATATTCACCTTCAATTTTTTTCTCCATCTCCTAGAGTTGGAATATTCCCTAACCTTTTTTATATTTTTCTATTAGAGGAGCCAAATATTTTTGAAGGGATAAACTTTTGTCTCAGTGACCACTTTGATGCTTCTTCAAAAGGATACTTGCAAGAAATGGCTTCAGCTGCAGGAGGGTTAGTCCTACACTAAAATTCTGTAATGGGCCAACTAGAGTGCTGGAGTACTTTTGTGCTTTACAATGTAGAACTTCCCGAAACAAGTAAACTCAGTGGCAAAGATAAGATAGTCCTGGACAATTTAAAGGAATCTAGGTCACTAGTAGATGCTACAAGAGCACAATATGCAACTCATACTTGGTTATTGGAATCTATAGCTGATTTCCAGCTACAACCTCTGGGTAATGGATGAAACTAGTGTATAGTTAAGATATTTTGAAGGGAAAAGTATGTTTTCCCCTCTTATTTAGCTTATTTATCTTTGCAACAATGTTTGAATAAAATGTAATTGACACTGGTGTTTTCTTCACATTTTGCTGCATGAGCATGAAGTTGGTGTCCTATTTTCTAGAAGACTTCATTTTTATTCACTATTAAGCCTTTCATAAAACTCCGGATAAATTACAAGGAATTCCCAGTTTTATGAACACATATTTGAAATATGGAAGTTTTTAGTTGAAGAACATTACTTGATAACATCTAGTGATATAGAGAATAATATTTTAAAAGAGAAAGAAAAGGATTCAAGATATATTTGATTCTAGTGGAAGCTTGCTTATTTATCACTATTTTTACTTAAGGACAAGGGATCAAGAAAGAAGCCCGGGTCATGCTATTTTGTACTACTGCATTTCTTCAATTTGTGCTAGTAATGCCTAATGCTTATTTGAATATTTTCTGTAATAAAAAATAAATAATTTGACTCAATCTTTTTTGTGAAGAGCTATCTTATAACCATGCTGTCAATCTAAATTCAACTTGAAAAGCATGTAGTCAACTGATATGACTGAAATTGATGCTTATGCTTTCAGAATCTAGTAGGGACTAGATGGTTTGCAACTATTTCCCTTGTAATTTAATAAAATAACTAAATATTGTTGTTTTTCACAAATATATTAAATATTTTGCTGATAGTTGGTATGTAGTACATTTCTTTTCTTTTTGTAATTTTGCATTTTTTTTTCATCTTTATCTTTATGAGGTATTTATGATCTTATCATGGCTAATGAGGTTAGTGCTTATTTTCAAATATTCAACTATCATGGTGCACTTTTTTCCCTAGTGATGCACTCTCTACATCACTAGGGAAACAATGATATGTATTGTAGCATGGTTTAAATTTTCAACAAGAATGTATTAGCTACTATGATTGAGATCAAGCCCACAACAAGAATTGTGGCAAGACTATGATGGTATAAATTGGATGAGTTTGCAAACTCCACAATTGGATGACTTTGCAAACTCCGTTGATGGTTACTTCTGTATCTTGTTACTGGTATAAATATGTACATAATCATGTTTCCTATCACTAGTGAGATTAAGATTTATCAATATTGTCTTCACATTTCTAAGCCATGACAATTCCCTACATCTCTTTGATTTTCAATCATTCTTTATAGCTTATTGTTTTGTATCATGAATAAATGTACATGTAAACACATTTTTTTTGTTGATATGGTTCTTTTGACTTTATTGCCTCTTTGTGGTTTCATCCTCATTTGTTTATGCAAATGCTTTGTACTTGACATACTTAAGTAGCATTAGAATAACTTTGTGGTTTCTACTATGATTCATGACTATATTGTTAAAAATATTTTGTAGTATAATCACCTTTGCTTGATTTAACATTGATTAGTCACAACTACTCATCACAACCAATGTGATTGCAGTGCTCCAAAGTGACATAAGTCATGGGTCAAACCAACTTCCCTACAAATTAAAGGGACTATGCACCTAAGGTGATTATAATGAACTAATACACCAAGATATCATCTCTATAACAAATTCAATGCTCTGATATTTATCTTACCCACGTGTTATTGATATTGTCTCTATAACATATCCAATGCTTTGATACCAATCTATGATATATCGTCTCCCTTACCCAACAAGGTACCAAATCATAAGGTTTCTTTCGCATTTATATTTTATCAATGTGCTTATATCTTCCAATTTCTCTCCAAGCCAAAGTTATATCCAAAACTTAAATGCATAAACTAATTATGCATAGAAATGTGATTCTTGTTTAATTATTCAATTCACTGGTTCATTTTTGTAATACATAGTGTATAAAACATTAAAAAAATAGAGAGGTTGGATGGGTGTCCTACTAGGGTTTGCTTAGGGGGACAAGGATGGAGCTAGATATGCATATCATGGAATACTTTGATGATTCCTCTTATGACACTAACACATTTGTTTCTCATTCATTTGGTGTGTCCCTAGGAGAACAAAACTTGGGGCATGTGGGGGGCATGCTCCCTAAGGAATTCACTTATAAAAAAACATTGGATAAAGTGGATGTCGTGGATATTGATGTCAAATTTGAGGTCTTTTCAGGTAGGGTACATATGTATGAAACAATTTTTTAGGTGGGAGCGCCAGCTGGTGATTCAATGGAGGATCTGTACTTTGTATAATTAACGAGCATTCAAACAACACCTTTCCCAAATGGGTAGTGAAGTATTTTCTCTAGTAAAGTCCTTGGGATTCATTCCATTGTTGTTATCCTTGGTTCATATTCTAGTTCCTTCTGCCATGATTTGGAGCTGAAATATGGTGAAGGTTGGGTTGGTTTTGTTGGATAAATAATGTTAGAGGAAGAGTTTAGTAGAGGTGATGGTATTCATTATAGAAAAGGCCGAAGGAAACACAAGAGGAAGGATATTAAGTCTCGGGTGGTGGGATAAAGTCAGTGTTGGGAGAAGACATTAGGATGGAAAATATAGGGATTTTCAAAAGGTGAAGGATGGTAGTCCACTCAGGATCCTCTGAGTTTTGTTCTTCACATCTTGGATCAAGCTCACATAACTGAGAAGTGGATTTCCTCTCATATTAATCCATGGTTATGTTCCCAAGTTTGAGTTCAAATAAATCTTGCATATTCTTGTCATAATATTTCTATGACAAGTACTGCTATTGGAAATATTTCTTAAACTGCTTCCAAGAAATTGTCTTCTCATAAAGGTGCTTAACTTGCTTAATTCCATCCCACCACATAGATTCCTTTCCATGGAGATGGTAGGATGCAATTTAGGATTCTACATTTTATGAGTAATCATGCAACTGGAAATATTTCCTCATTCCCAACAACCATGCTTCTACATCTTCTCCTTTCTTGTTCTCTCCATCAAATGACGATGGCTTCATTTTCCTCAGCTCCCCTTGCAAGGTATTTGATTCATGTATCATCCTCTAATGTATGACATGAGACATAATTGGGATACTTTTCGACTATGAATGCGAATATGATCTTATATTTGAGTTCCCTAGGGAATGATGATGATGACACTTGCTAGCACTCCTTGACCATCTATATCCTCCATGATCATCCCTCCTATCATGAGATCTAGTTACTTCCACTTTCCTTTCACTAGCTTATTGATTTGTTCTTGAATATTTATTGAATTGATTTTATAGCATATTTAGGCTCTATTGTATCTCATCCCCATCCTTCATAACATTTTAATTATTGGCCCTATAGTTCTACACTTCTTTTTCCACTAGACTCTGTTTCAACATTTCCCATGCTGACATGAAGACCTTTGATATTTTATCCATGGATGTAAGACCCTTGTGAATTATCCATATCTCTAGTTCTCATATAGTAACTAAAGTCTACTTTCATGTACCTCTAATTATGCAAGAAATGTGCATGTAATAATTAATGTTAGCACATGAATACTATAAAACATTCCATTAATTAGAATATAGGTTATTCTTCACATCAATTTATGAAGAAAACAATGCACCAAGTCAAAATATGATTCCTTAAACACATTCTTCTTTGGAACATCTCTCCAATGACTGTACTCCTATCTCATTCCGAGTTCTGAGCGAAAAGTTACAAGATTCATATCCTGCAATTTCCACTCACTCATTGCTGTAGAATTTACTTTATTAATTTATAAGAAATTTTAGCAACCAATTTTTTTTGGGTGGATATATGTATTCTCCTCCTTAGGGAATTTCCATCAATTATTCATTTGCTCAAATTTGAGCTCCGAGATGAAAGTTATGATCTGAATAAGTTTAGACTATTTTTTCCAATTTATCCCTGTATGCTACATGCGTCTTCTTTATCTTTGTGCAATTTTTTACAAACCCATATTCCAAATATGGTGCCATGGATGTATTCTATGGTTCATAATATTTTCGTAGATTTCTTTTGTTCCTTAAATGAACTTCTGAGAAAGGAGTTATTCACTCTGGAAGTAAACATGTGCAAATTTTTTACCTTAATTGTTTCAGCTATAACTTTCTCACGCTAGCTCTGATTTGCGCCCATAGTAGCTCATTGGAAAGTTCTCTCCAAGTTATTTTATTTAAGCCATGGAGACAACATGTACCAAAGGTACACTCTAATATTATGGATTTTGATTGCCCCAAAACCTCGTTTAGGCCCTCAAATTTTCTTTGTAAAATAATGACCTTTGAAAATAACAAAATTTCATATAAAACTGATTTCTTTTATTGTTTTAACGGTCTTTTAATTTGAGTTGTAATCTGAAATGAGAATAAATCTCAATCATTGATTCACTATACCTTCCATAGGGCCATAGATGAATTTCCACCGACGATTTCCAACTCGAAGAAATATCAATCATTGATTTTCCAACACTACATCGACGATCGACAATTGGAGATTTCTTTTAGCAAACAAAACGTGCTTGTGAATCTTCCCCAACCCTAATCATCCTTTGTTGACCATCTCTTGTTTGACGTGGAAACTATTCTGAATCTAACACCTTTTCTTCCCCCAATATTGTACTTATGCTAAGACTTCATATAAGTATGTTTTTAAAGCATATAATTGTGTTTTGATTTAATAAAAAAGAACCAAAATCATTGACTGAGAGGGAACAACCTTGCAAGTATTGTCCATGATACACAAGTGGGAAATTGATGAAGCAAGGATGGATGAAGTGGCATGGAGTAAGGAGTTGAGTTGTTTTTATGAATAAAACATGAATCTTGTTCAACAAGCTAATCTATGCTTTCTAAGGATAAAATCATACCTCCCAACATACCCGATCTAAATGATCCACGTGACAAGTTATGAAGGGACACGAAAGTGGTTGAGGCGGTTAATGGATGTTGACAAATTGGTATTTTAGAGAAGCAAAGTGATATTTGAATGAATAAGAACATGACCTCATGGTTTCCCCTTTAGGATAGGAACCGTGGACTACTAGTGACGTCTGGCATAATTTATGAGAGTCCTGAGGGGATTCGTCGAAGAAGATACTAGAGGTGGAAGACTAGAGGATAGTGAGACATCTAGTAGGCCTAAAAGAGGGAGATCAAATAGATGTCAAAAGATTAGAAGAAAATTCCATAAACGAATGGAATTTTTTCTCGTGGAAGTGGGGTCATGTTCTTATGATGATGAGACCATAGGCGACATCGAGGTGCCCTTGAGGTACAAACATCTAGTGAAACAATGGGTACCCAAGGATCTTCCTTGTTTAAGTATAGACTTTTTTGTGAACGAGATGATATTTCAGATTGCACCATCTTCAATACACAATTTGGGGTTGTTTTGCATGGACGACATAAAGGTGGGTTACGATAGATGTATTGAATTGATGGAGTATGTCAAACCCTACTACAGTTACATAGATTAGATGAGGATGGTACAATATACATGAAATATGTGCATATACAGAGTGTTTGCAAATTATTTAAAGCTAAAATACAATAATCAAAATAAAGGATTGAGTATGTACATTGATGGAAGGCTGAAAGCATCAGGGAATATTGCAGGGTCTATAAACAATACATAATCTAGGTCTACAAATAAACAACCCAATTGCATATTTGAGGGGCATGAAGGAAACCATGTTTTCGTGTGTGCCATAAAATCAATAGCTGCAGGGGAAGAGTTGTTGATCAATTACAATTGAATTGAATAGATACAAACATTTTTACTATGTGAGTGTTAAATATAACATTTCACCAAACCTGTAATTAATGAATCTAATAACTTATGTTTTTGTCAATTAATGTTTTTTGTTAATGTTTCATTTCGATGTAAGAAATATAAGGAATATGTCTCATTAAATGACACCATCCTCTAGACAACAGGTATACCTCATTTTTAATTATGTTTTTTCAAGAGTCTATTGGTTTCATTTCGATATTAATGGTTTCAATATTTTTTTTGGAGGTTGTTGATCGAGGAAAGTCCCCAATGGATGATATGACACCATCATCAAGGCAATAGGTATACCCCATTGTAAATTGTAGAAATTAACTATAAGCAATGTGTTTTTTAATTATGTTTTTTTGAGAGTCTATTGGTTTCATTTCAATATTAACGTTTTCAATATTTTTGTTGCAGGATGTGCCTGGCCAGAGCAAGTCCTCGACAGATCAGAGGAAACCATCCTTAGCCCAACTGGTATCACCCATAGTAATTGTACAAATTAAATATATTGTATTATTATGTTTTTTTATGAGTCTATTGGTTTCATATATTTCTATATTGGTTTTTTCGATATTAATGTTTTCTATATTTCTGTCACAAGCTATGTATCCATTAGCAGAGAAATACATAAAAATGGATGTGGATGAGAGAATGTACAATGATGATATCACATCATCGCTTATCCCCTTTCAGATGTTAAAGAAGTATGTAAAAAAAAATGCGGAATTCCTTTATTTGGTATTCATTCAGCCATAAACGGAGGATATTAGAGAAAAGATTGATCGTTTGACAATGAGAACTCATTCGTTCAATGTAAGATGCAAGATATTTAACTCGTATATTTCATTAACTAAAATATGGTTTGTTTTTACAGGAGTATTTGCGTCCACATAATCCTGGTGAGGGGATTTGTAACACCCTGTTTCCCCCAACTTGTAAATATAACTATAATGGCCAAGAGACTATGGAAAACTCCATATGTGTGAATCATGATTCGATGGACCTTTGTATGAAAGGTAAACGAATGTAAATTATGTTATTTACTAGAAAATGGATAAGTGTTGCATGACTGCTGGAAGGGGGGGTGTACTAAGAAAGACCACGAATGCTATGAAAAGATATGGTGAAGGGGAACATGAATGGTTGCATTAATCTTCACCAAAATATTACTTACTGGATTTAATTTCTCAGGACCAGAACAATCCTCTGACCCAGAAATGAATTACAATCAGGCTGGTAGGTGGGAATACCTCCTCAAGTGTTAATGAGGGGATGGGGTAGAGCACACATCTGTAAGGCTTCCAGAACTGACCACGGGCTGGGAATTCGAGCTACATGTGGCCTTTCTAAAAGAGGCAAGAAGGGAAGGTGTGGTGGACAGAGGGAGACTTGCGAAGAGTGCATAGGAGAGGAAGCTTTCGGGTTCAAGAAAGAACTGGAAAATAAACATTTTGGTCATAGAAAATGGCATAGAAGGTTACGATACAGGATGATAAATGAGGTCGGTCCTCCTTGCTTGGTATCATTTAAACCATTGCCAAGATCATATGGGAGGAGGGAGTAACCTTCATCCCTACTTTTGTTGAGCCGAAAGAAGAGATTCTGTTGCAGAGCATCATGGTCTAGCTCATGGGTGGCTAGTGGTAAATCCATTTGGAGTGAGTGAGCCTACGGTTAGGTGGAAACGTGCACCCCTTTCAACAGTCACTTCACTTTATCTAGTTTTAATAAGCATTTTCCCTGTTTTATGTGTTGAACTAGAATAATGGATGAATGCCTGGATATATGCATATATGTACTTATAAATATTTTCTGTGTGGAATGGTTATGATATGTACATGCCTCCTTCTCTTTTAAAACCTACACCCTCGACCAATAGTTCGAATGCTTAGCTTGGATTTGGAGGCTTCCTGGGGAATAAGCTTGTATGAAAGTCGAGATGGGATATGTAGTGTTGACCTGAACCTGTCCGTCTGAAGAGGACACCTCTAACAAAATACTTGTCACGCGACTGGGATTTCGGGCCCAAGTCCTTAACCATTTCATGAAAAGATCTGGAAGGGTAGCAAAAGTGGAAGCCTTTAAAAGGGGATGTCCCTTCATTTAGAAGACGAGCGGATGAGATCCATGCAAAAGGACCCATATGACCAATGCCGGGAACCTTGTGCTAGGGATAAGGATGATATGCTCCCTTGGCTTCAGAGCTCCGAAAGTCTAGAACTTCAGAGTAAGACCAACATTACCAGCCTTATGTGGATCGAAGGTAACCGGGAGACTCGATCTCCCTTGAGGTTGATCAGCAATAGGTGGTTCCCCAAGTGGTTGGGTGAACTCATTTCGCAAATTAAACCGAGGCCCAAAACCCTGAAGGACCCAACACTATAGTTTGTGAGACCCCTCATATCCTTTCCCAACCATTGATATATCGGGGATGCATGGCGCTAATCCCTCTAGTTCAGAGATTGGATGCTTCAGAAGGTAAGAGGAGTCTACATAGCAATGCTCCTGAATGTTGAACCCCTGGGGTAACCAAGACCGTAGATCTATAAATCTACATGACTAGATCTCGACCGTGAGATTTGAGGTATGATGAAGGACAATCAGACTAGAGTGAAGAGGCACATTGACGCCATCCATGGTGACGTGGATTCAAACCTAATGATCCATGTGTCACTTGGATTTATGCACATCACCTACCCCATAGGGCCCTTGGATTGTGGCACACATCATCTCGGGTGATGGAACGTGTCACCTCTGAACCAACTACGTGTCAACCCCTAGTACGTACCCACCTAGCCAACGTGGTTGGTGAAGGGACTGGGACTTCAAGAGTCCTGAAATTCAGAACTCTTGAGGATTTGGAGCATAGTATCGTAGAGAATCCGAAGAATACCTGAAGCCTAAATTAGAGGATTATATCTGAACCGTCCATTGGAAAGGACATGTGTTGTCATCTTTTGCACTCTAGAGTGCAAGTACTCCGAAAGAGCTTAAGAGTGGAGGGTCGAGAACTCCCGAAGCCAGAGACCCGAAGTCAATCTCAGCCGTTGGTTGTGACAAGAGTATGGACCATCGATTCGACTTGTGTCTGTCTGCGAGTCCGGAGTCCGAGGAAATTGGAGTCAAGTGAGTCAAGAACACCCAAACTCTGAAGTTCCGATGTGCGTGAGGAATTTATTAAGTCAAACCCACATGGAGGTCCCGTGGCCTCGACCAATGAATATATGGGGAACTTGAGAGAGGCGTATCCACCAGTTTTGAGCTTGGTTATGAGTGTGGTGACCGTGGCTGAAAAGACCTGAATGAGAAGAATGGGATTTAAGACCCCGAATGGAGGTCTTGAGTTATTAAGAGGAGCCAAATTTTTACACCCCACCATGGGTGTGTTACAAATTGGTATCAAATCATGGTTACAACACTTGGCCTGCTTGGGCTCATGGACAAGTTGCGTAAAAACCATATTTAAAGAACTTTAAGAGTGACGCCCTACCTTACCTCCTTCTTAAAAAGTCTGGTTAAGCCCTTACTAGAGAAAATAATGAAATCTTCCTGCTGTGTGTGTGTATTTAAGAAATATGAACTATGTGTTTTTCATGAACTAATAGATTGTTAGCTAACAAAAAGTGTTTTTTCATCACTCAAGTGGTCGGTTAGCCGTGGGAAACTGAAAGCATAAAGGATGGAGACACACCATGAAGTGGGGGGTGGCTCCCACAATAGAGACAAATAATCTGATGAAAGGAGGGCAGTAGAGACCCCTCCGGATTTGGTTGAAACTAAAAGGAGTCTTATGTCCGAATTATAGAGATACAAAGCCGACAACAATATATTGATAAAAGAGAAAGAGAAGCAATCAAAAATTAATGCAGTCTTACTAGAGAGTTTATCCGACATATAGAGACAGCTGCAACATGGACCTGCAACCAATCATGTGGACCGACAACAAACAAAGAGGAGCCGAATTCCACCCGAGATACAAAAATATGGTCCCATAAGTGGCCACACTAGGAGGAGTACCTTGAGGAAGCTCCAACCTGGAGACATGTGACACTCATCGAGAGAATCCTATCGAAAGGAAACTGACGACTCAGAGGGATCTTCTAGTAGTAAAAATATCTCACATTCTAAAAGGAAAAGGAAGAAACGAAAGCATTCCAAAAGTCATGACCCTAAAGAGTTCAAGAAAGCCAAACCACCCTCTTTCAATGGTGAGATTAAGAAAGGGGAAGAGGTAGAAGCCTGGATGCTTGGATTAAAGAAGTACTTAAGAGTCCATGATTTCTCTGAAAACTTGAAGGCTCGAATAACCATCTTCAACCTGAATGGAAAGGCTTCCATTTGGTGGGAAGACCTTAAGAATGTGAAAGAAATCCATGAAGACGATCTATCATGGAAACGGTTTGAGAAACACTTCAAGAAGAAGTATCTATCAAAACAATATTTTGATGAGAAGACTAAAGAGTTATATGAACTCAAGTTGGGGCCAGTCACCATAGAGGTATATGCCAGTAAATGCCTTTATCTGTTGAGGTATGTACCCTACATAAATGACAAAAAGGTGAAAGTGAAATGATTTATTAGCGGGTTACCCCAGAACTACTGAAACAAGATTGAGTTCGACGAGACAAAAACCTTAGAAGACACTATCTGGAAGGTAAGATACTATTATGAATAGTTCAGGAGTCAGACAAAACCTCACGAGGATTGGAAGAAGAAGAGTGGTTCGAGATTTAGTAAGAAGTGGTTCAAATCCTCAAAATTTAAGAACTATAGGATAAGCGTTCATTCTAGAAGTGTATATCAATAAAAATTCCCCTCCCAAAGTGGAAATAAACCTTTTGGAACAACCCCAGGAAAGATAGATAACCCAAAGAAGGAACCCTTGAAATGTTGGGGTTGTGGAGAAGAACATCTATTGAGGGACTGTCCACAAAGACAATAGAACAGTAAGAGGGTTTACAATGTCCAAGAAGATACCAACGTCATTGATGTGGCTAGGAGTATTCCACGGATTTATGCAGCCGTGGATAATAAACAAGCCGACCACCAAGCTTCAGTGGTGGAGATGGAAGGTATGATCGCCTACCACCCAGTTTCTATTTTAATTGACCCTGGTTCTAATTTGAGTTATGTGGCCCCTCAGGCTGTTGATAAGTGTAAACTGCAACCAGTTAGGCATGCTAAGCTCTGGTTAGTACAACTAGCCACTGGAACCAAGAAAAGTAGCATAGGTCATGCCAGCTTGCCAATTCACTGTGTATGGATTGCCCACCCAAGCTACCCTTAACATACTTCCCCTAGGATCTTATGACCTGCTGATTGGTATGGAATGGATAGATGCATATAAAACTAAGTTGGAATGTTACTATAAAACCTTAGAATGTGTGAATGAAGAAGGGATAAAGATAACCCTCTGAGGGATTCAGAATCCTGTCTCAGTGAGACAAATATCAACACTTCAAATGAAAAAGTATTGCAGAAAGGGATGTCCTCTATATGCAATACAGGTATTGAAATTGGTTGAGGAAGATAGGACAAACCTAGAGTACCACCCCATATTAAGAGAATATAGATATGTGTTTCCATACAAGGTACTGGGTCTACCTCCGAGAAGAGATATTGAATTCTCCATAGAGCTTGCACCAGGAGCGGTGCCAGTGTCTAGGACACCCTATAGGATGAGCACACCCGAGATAGTTGAGCTTAAGCTCCAGCTAAATGAAATGATGGATAAAGGCTACATCCGACCCAATGTGTCTTTGTGGGGAGCACCAGTCTTGTTTGTGAAGAAGAAATATGGCACACTCCGATTGTGCATAGATTATAGACAACTTAATAAGACAACCATAAAGAACAAGTACCCTTTACCAAGAATGGATGACTTGTTCGACCAATTAGGGGGTGCTTCCATTTTCTGAAAGATTGACTTAAGGTCTGGATACCATCAAGTCTGAATCAAGGATGAAGACATCCACAAAAAAACATTTAGGACTCGATATGGTCACTATGAATTTGTGGTGGTGCCATTTGGATTAACCAATGCCCCCACCACTTTTATGTGCTTGATGAACAATGTATTCGAATTCCTAGACATATTTGTATTGGTTTTTATTGATGATATCTTAATCTACTCCAAGAATAGAGAGGAGCATGAAGAACATCTTAGAATTGTACTTCAAGTTCTAAGAGAGCATCAACTCTACGCTAAGTTTAGCAAGTGTGACTTTTTCCAGAAACAAGTCCATTACTTAGGCCATGTTATTTCTAAAGAGGGTGTGATAGTAGACACTGACAAGATAAGATCTATCATGGAATGGACTACCCCAAAGGATGTTTCATATATTAGATCCTTTATGGGCTTAGCAGGATACTATAGAAGGTTCATAAAAGGATTTTCCAAGATTGGTTTCCCAATCACCGCCCTTCAGAAAAAAGGGGGTTAAATTCATTTGGACACTGGAATGTGAAGAAATATTTCAGTCACTGAAACACCTTCTGACCCACACACCCATGCTGAAGATCGCCGACCCTGATAATGATTTCCTTGTGTGTATAGATTCCTGAAAGGAAGGACTCGGAGGAGTCCTTATGCAAGAAGGACGTGTGATTTTATATGAGTCCATAAAATTGGATGAGCACGAAATTAATTATATGACCCATGATCTAGAGTTGGCTGCCATAGTGCATGCTTTAAAAATGTGGAGGCATTACCTCCTAGGTAGGAAATTTGTACTTATGACAAACCATTGCGGGTTGAGACACCTATTTGATCAACCAAAAATTAATGTGAGGCAAGCTAGATGGATGGCTCTCCTTAGTGAGTTTGATTTCGAAATCAAACATATCAAAGGAAAGGAAAATAGGGTGGCCAATGCCCTTAGAAGAAGTATGAAAATGATTCACTTGGAAGTGGTGAGAACCTGTGAAATGGATGTCAGGGAAAGAGTCAGGAATGCACAAGAAACATATGAGTTCTTCAATACTGTGACATCGTACCTAACACAAGAGCCCGCAGGGAAAAAGTATGAAGGCTACCGGATGTTGAACGAAGGTCTACCGACTTACATAAACATATTGTATATTCCAAGCTGTGACAACTTGAAGATGTTCATAATGGATGAACTACATAAGAGACCATATACTGGTCACCCAGGATATCAAAAAATGATCACAACCACTAGGAAACAGTTTTATTGGCCTGGACTAAAAAAGGATATAGCCGACTATCTAGCTAAGTGCCTAGAATGTCAACAAGTTAAGGCAGAACACCGGCACCCAAAAGAGTTGTTGTAGCCTCTACCAATTCCAGAATGGAATGGGAAACCATTTCCATGGATTTTATCACCGGGTTACCAAGATCGACCAAGAAGAATGATTCCATCATGGTAGAAGTGGACAAGCTGAGCAAGTCCGCTCACTTCATTCTTGTCAAATCAGCTTGTAAGGAAATAGATATTGCCAAAATCTTCATGAAAGAGATCTTCAGACTGCATGGCATACCCAAGGAGATTGTATTTGACCAAGATATGAAGTTCACTTCAAGTTTTTGGAAATCCTTGATGGTTGGTTTTGAGACTAAGTTGTTTTGTAGCACAACTTATCACCCTCAAACCGATGGACAAGTAGAAATTGTAAACCAGACATTAGAAGACATGTTGAGGATGAATGCAATGCATCAGCCTAAGAAGTGGGAAGACTACCTACCGTTGGTAGAGTTTTCCTACAACAACGGTTACCTAGAGTAACTAAAGATGAGCCCTTTCAAATCCCTCTATGGTAGACCGTGCATGACTCCAGTCAGTTGGAGTAATCCAGTGGATAGAGTTACAATTGGACCCGACATGATGAAAGATATGGAACAACAACTGATCCAGATAAAGCAAAATCTGAAAATTGCTCAGGATAGAAAAAAAAGTTATGTCGAAAAAAAAAGAACCCCTAAAGAATTCAAGACAGGAGACCATGTCTATCTCAGAGTTAGGCCCAAGAAGAGTTCCCTGAGAATGGGAGCTTGTTCCAATCTGGCACCTCAGTATTGTGGACCCTTTGAATTTTTAGATAGAGTGGGACCTATAGCCTATAGGATAGCACTCCCTCTTGCAATAAAGGCACATAATGTTTTCCATGTTTCATTATTGAATAAATATATACATGATTATAATCATCTAATTGACTGGTCTATGATCCAGTTGGAGTCGGAGGGAGAATTCCTACCAAAACCTCAATGCATACTAGACAGGAGGGAAGCCCCACTCAGGAACCAAACCATTGCACAGGTCAAGGTGTAGTGGAAACACTTGGACCCAAATGAGATCGCGTGGGAAATGGAGGATTCCATGAGACATGCATATCCATTTTTGTTCACTTCTATGTGTACGAAGCACATTTATAGATAGAACATCGAGAACAACGTTCCTTTAAGGGGGAGGGAATTGTAACACCCTATTTCCCCTAGCTTGTAAATATAACTATATTGACCAAGAGAATATGGAAAAATCCATATGTCTGAATGTTTATTTGATGGACCTTTGTATGAAATGTAAATGAATGTAAATTATGTTATTTACTAGAAAATGGATAAGTGTTTCATGGCTGATGGAAGGGGGGGTGTACTAAGAAAGACCATGAATGTTATGAAAAGAGATCATGAAGGGGAGTATGAATGGTTGCATTAACCTTCACCAAACTAGTACTTACTGGATTCAATTGCTCAGGACCAGAACAGTCCTCCGACCTAGAAATGAATTACAGTCAGGCTGGTAGGTGGGACGAAATCCTAAAGAGTTAATGAGGGGATGGGGTAGAGCACCCATCTGTAAGGCTTCCAGACTTGACCGCGAGTTGGGAATTTGATCCACATGTGACCTTACTGAAAGAGGAAAGAAGGGAAGGTGTGGTGGGTATAGGGAGACCTGCGAAGAGTGCAGAGGAGAGGAAGATTTTGGGTTCAAGGAAGAACTGGAAAATAAGCGTTCTGGTCATAGGAAATGTCAGAGAAGGTTACGATACAAGATGATAAATGAGGTCATTCCTTTTTGATTGGTATCGTGTAAACCATTGCCAAGATCTTGCGGGAGGAGGAGAGTAACCTTCATCCCTACTATTACTGAGCCAGAAGAATATATTATGTTGAAGAGCATTGTGGTCTAGCTCGGGGGTGGCTAGTGGTAAATCTATTTGGAGTGACTGAGCCTACGGTTGGGTGGAAATGAGCACCCCTTTCAGAATTCGCTTCACATTATCTGGTTTTGATAAGTATTTTCCCTGTTTTATGTGTTGAACTGGAATAATGGATGAATTCCTAGATTTATGTATATATGTACTTATAAATATTTTTTGTGTGGAATGGTTACAATATGTACATGCCTCCTTCTCTTTGAAAACCGATATCCTCGACCAATAGTTAGAATGCCCAACTTGGCTCTGGAGGCTTCCTAGGGCATAAGATTGTATGACGGTCGAGATGGGAGATGTAGTGTTGACCTGAACCTGTTCATCTGAAGAGGACACCTCTTACATAATCCTTGTCATGCGACTGAGATTCCGGGCCCAAGTCCTTAACCATTTCATGACAAGCTCCGAAAGGGTAGCGAAAGTGGAAGCATTTAAAAGGGCAGGTCCCTTCATTTAGAGGACGAGCGAACAAGATCCGTTCGAAAGGACCCATATGACCAATGCCAAGAACCTTGGGCTAGGGATAAGGAAGATATGCTCCCTTGGCTTCGGAGCTCCAGAAGTCCAGAACTTCGGAGTAAGACCGACCTTATCATCCTTATGCAGACTGAAGGTAACTGAGAGACTTGGTCTCCTATGAGGTTGACCGACGATAGGCAGTTCCCTAGGTGGTTGGGTGAAATCATTTCAAAAATTAAACTGAGGCCCGAAACCCCGAAGGACCCAACACCTTAGATCGCAGGATCCCTCAGATCCTTTCCCAACTATCGATATATCGGTGACATGTGGTGCTAATCCCTCTAATTTGGAGATTGGATGCTTCAGCATGTAAGAGGAGTCTACATAGCAATTCTCTTGAATGTCGAATCCCCGAGGTAACGAGGACCATAGATCTATAAATCTATGTGATTGGATATTGACCGTGAGATCTGAGGTATGCTAAAGGACGATCAGACTAGAGAGAAGAGGTGCAGTGACACCATCCATGGTGAAGTGGTTTCACACCTAATGAGCCATGTGTCACCTAGATTTATGCATATCGCCTACCCCATAGGGCCCTTGGATTGTGACATGCATCATCCCGGGTGAGGGCACGTGTCACCTCTGACCCAACTACATGTCAACCCCTGGTATGTGCCCACATAGCCAACGTGGTTGGTGAAGGGACTAGGACTTCGAGAGTCCTGAAATTCAGAACTCCAGAGGATTTGGAGCATAGTATCGTAGAGAGTCTGAAGAATACCCGAAGCCCAAATTAGCGGAGTATATCTGAACTGTCCATTGGAAAGGACAGGTGTCATCATCTTCCACACTCCGAAGCGAGAGTACTTTGGAAGAGTTTAAGAGTGGAGGGTCAAGAACTCCAAAAGCAAGAGACCTGAAGTCAATCTCATCTGTTGGCTGTGATAAGAGTATGGACCATTGATTCGACCCCTGTTTGTCCGCGACTCCAGATTTCGGTGGAATCAGAGTCAGGTGAGTCAAGAACACCCAAAGTCCAAAGTTTCAATGTGCGTGGGAAACCTATTGAGTTGAACCCACATGGAGGTCCCATGGCCTTGACCAATCAATATCCGAGGAACTTGAGAGAGGCGTATCCGCCAGTTCTGAGCTCATTTCTGAGCATGGCGACCATTGCTGAAAAGCCTTGGATGAGCAGAATGGGGTTTGAGACCCTGAATGGAGGTATTGAGTTCTTAATAAGAGAGAAATTTCAACGCCCTACCATGGGTGTGTTACAGGCTTGTTGCTACTATTTATGCTACTGATGAGTCTTCACATCATGACCATCTAACCCCACGTGCATCTGAAAATGTGCCATTTGTTTCGACTGAACATTCGTAAATACATAGTAGGACACCCTAGAGAGAATATGTGGGTGCACCCTCTACTTCTCATTGCACGAAAGATCATGCAAAACAGGGTTAGGGGGTCAATGCATCAAAGTGTAGTATTGATATTGCTCAAGAAACATTTCTTGGATCTTCACGTGTTATTATCACAGGAATGGTACATACCACATTTTTGGTGGACAAAAATCTCATTCCCATAAATATAGAGAAGATCCCAGGTATTACAATTTTTTTTTAACTATTATATATAATCTGATTGAAATTTACTCATAGATCATTGTTTTTAAACTAACGATGACATGATCATTTTGCAGGAAATGATGTTTTTTTAAACATCTAAATGATTGGTCACTGGAGATATTTGGGACCACCATTCACACATGGTGGGATAAACAAAGATGTTTTTTAAAAGATGAGCAAGTTAATCACTTGATTGGGTTGTTTGGTGTTGAGAGCTTCAACCAAGCGAAGGTCCTCAAGAAAGTCGGCCAACATATGAAGATTGTGAGGGACCAATATAGGGTTCATCTAGAAATGAACCCTAGGTATGAGCACCCTCCAATGATTCCAGTAAGGGAGTGGAAAGCTCTGTAGGATGATGGAAGGGAGAGGGATTTAAGAAAACAGGGAAAGCTACCACCATACATAGGAAGATATGCAATACTTTGAACAATGTAATTATATGTACTTTATTACTCTTTATTTTTACATGAAATTTGCGACATCTAACGTATTTAAAAATTTTCATAGACTGCGAGAAACATCTAAAGCAACAAAGGACATACTAGAAAAAAATTCCCAACACAAGCTTGGGCCTGGTGGTTATTCGAATCTGGTGGCACAAACTGTAAGTATCAATAAATCAAATATTGTATCCAAATAATAAATTGCATATAAATTTGTTTTTAATTCACCATAAAAGATAAATTGATGATCTTATACAAAATTGCAGGACGATCGGTTCAACGAAGTGCCAGCGAAGGATCTTATTCAAACTTTGTCTGGAGAGAAAACTTCTCCTTCTCTGCAACTCAACATTGTTCTACAAGTACTCCTTGCACTTGCTTTAAGGCCTGGGTGGCTTGTTCTGTTTCTTCTTGTGCTCATCGAAGGCGAACTTCGGTTGTATCTGCCAGTCGGCGGAGTTGGGCTGGCTCATATTCCAACTCTAGTTCTCTCTATGGTAGGGGTGCAGTGGAGACTACGTGACT
>JASDQU010371830.1:55116-87890 GCA_032191745.1 Picea mariana | reverse complement strand
CATTATCAGGTTCTGTGTGATGGTTGGTTGATGGTGATAATTTAATGTAAAGTTTTATTATCTCTCATATATTCTTTGGTGGAAGGAAGGGGAAATGATGGAGAGGTCAACCTTCTCTTGATATTGGAGGATTGTATCTTCCTTTTGGAGGTTTATCCCTCCCTTTATATTTGGAATCTGTAGCTACCTTTGGAAGTCATTACTTCCCTTGAACAATAACTATTGGTTATTTATCATATATTGTGCATGGTGTATTGTGGTGTATTGGTGTAACTCTTCTACTATTGTTCATTGTTCATTGGATATAATTGAATATATAATCTGGTTGAAGTATAAGTTGATTTTTTTTTTTAAATTGTACTTGATATTGATTCACCCCCCTCTCAGTATCATCATCCTTTACCATGGGGGTTCCATGGAGCAAGGTGTCATCCACGAAATGTTGGTGTGTTGAGGTCGGGAAATCTTGGAATGGTTTGAGGCCTTTTATTTATCCTTCCACTGTTGTGGTTTTTATACTCCTGCTCAACCCTTCTATCATCAGAATGAACATGAAGGGGGACAATGGATCCCATTGTCTTATGCCTCTTGTTGGATAGAAAGGCTTGGTTGGGGCTCCATTAACTAACAATGAGAAGGTTTTTGTAGAAACTAGGTTTATGATCATAAGCCTCCTCCAGGTCCAATTGGATTAGCATCCCTCCTTTCCTTTGACTTTTCAGTGTGTGTATTATTTCATGGGCTTGTATGATATTATCCAGAATATGTCTCCCTTCAATAAATCCCTCATGTTCATGTGATAACAAGGTTGGAAGGAGTGGTTTCAATCTATTGGCTATGAATTTGGAAATTATCTTAAACACCACATTGCACAGAGCTATCGGCCTGTAGCGATATGTAGTTTTGGATTTTTTTTCTTTTGGGATCAGAGTGATCATCATGGAATTTAGTGCCTTTAGGATGGAGGATGAGAATCTTGAATCCTCCATTATGCCATACATCTCATGCTTAACCACATCCCAGCAGGATTGAAAAATTCCATAGTGAATCCATCTGGCCTTGGGGCCTTTCTAGAAGGAATCTCCTGGACCACTTGGTTGACTTCTTCCTTTTCTATGGGTTTGCACATGCTGACATTATGTTCCTCTATGACCAACTTGGGGATGTGCCTAATTTTCCTCTAGATGGTAGTGGTCCTTTCCCAATTGGGTTCTTTGGCTATCCCTTGGAAGTGTTTGATTAGTGTATTTTCAATGTCCTGGTGGGACTCTCTTTATATCCCATCATGATCCCAAATCTTCAATATTTTATTATGATATCTTCTTGCTATCATTTTTCTATGGAAGAATTTAGTATTCCTCTTATTTAAGCCACCTGATTCTAGATTTTTGTCACCATAGGGTCTCTTCCTATTTACATATTGCTTACCAGTCATGTATTAATTGGTTTTCTTCTTTTTTCCTTTCCTCTATGTAGACATCTTGTATGCATTGCCCCTATATCTCTCCCATTCTTTCCTCGAGCCTTTTTTTTCTCCTGGTCAATGTTCCCAAAAAATTATATGTTCCACTCCTTAAGTATTTGTTTTATGTTGTTGTGCTACTTATATGATCAGTATAATTCACTCATTAATTATCAATCCGGGATTCATAATCGACAGAGTTACAAGACACCAATAAGAAAGGTAATTCTAATGTCATGAGCATAGAACTATTCTAAATTATGAATGCTGGAAACAAAGAAATCTAGCAAACCAAAACACACTTTGGTTGTCTTTCACAGAGAGGCTATCTACTCCATTATGGCACATGCAAGTATGAGATGGAGTTCTTTTGATAGATCAACTCTGCTATCTGACCCAGAAAGTTAACTATGAAATCACACTTCTGAAAGGGAAATCACACATCAATCATCAAGACATAGCATGGGTAGTTCAATAGTCAATATACTAAGTATGTTGTGGTTCACAATGTGTTGTGAGCTTCACTATTTCTCCTTCAAATATGTCTGACTACTGTTGCCAACATTCATATCCATGAAAAAAAATCAAATCCATAAAACAGAGAGAGCATATGCAAAACAGAGTAAGTAAAGATCTCTAAACAATCATATAATCAAAACTCTAAACTAAACTATACTGCTATCATCTGAAAGGATCAAAGCTTTAGCTAGTCTAACATCTATACTATTGAAATCAACTACTAACACTAATCTATAAGGATGCTAACCTTTGTTGGTTAGTGGGCCCTTGCCACTTCAACAGGTCAACGAATAGAGTCTACAGTAAACTTTCTTTCAATCCACACATTACTCTTACTCAAACTTCAAAACATAGAATCAAACTATGCTAACAACTCAACTCATATTCATTCATAAACGATCAAGACATGGAGATAAATGACGTCCTTATATTAAACTTCAACTCAGAATATGGTCTACAATATGTAACGTTTCTTCATATGTTGTGTTATGCTAATTCTCTACTACCTCCACCATCCTTGCCATGACTATTTAAACAGTCTTAGTCGTGAAACAAAAGGAGGTGAAATATTTAGTAGATTAGTCAATTGCCAAATTTACATATTTCGTTAAATATTTTAAGCTTCATCCTCATGACACAAAGTGTATGAGGATGAAGCAAAAACAAACTAGCTTAACATAGCCTTACTATAGTTTTGATGATTCAGCAAACATCCAACAATTATCTTGGTCACGATTTGGAGCTAAACTTGGTATATTCTGCTTCTTGTATTGGTATCGGATCGTGACAGGTGAGATTCGGTAAATGGTACTGGATCTGAACAGTACGCAAGTGGTTGGTACTGGACTAGAATAGTCTGCGGCCGTTGGTACCGGATCGTGACAATGAATAGTTTGGTACCGCATCTGAATGGAAGGTGCACTTGGTACCGGATTCAGACAGTGACAATCTGGCGCATAAGTATTGGATGGTTGAGATGACACAGAAATGTTGGACTCATCTAGAGGTCAAAGGTTACATGTGGCAATTTAAAACATTAGTACATGAAACATTTAGTCTCCTAGCTCAATAAACCAAAAAATGCATGAATTCAATTATACTTTACCTTATGACCTCATCAATGGCTAATGGTAGTGTTCTTTGTCATTTATCCAAGCTTAGGTAGGCCAAAAAGGTATAAATGAGGAGTATAATAGGGTAGTGGGGATGTCAATTTAGAGGCTCAACAATCCCCCATGCCAAAATCATTGCATGTCCTCATGCAATTGAAATGAACTCAATTTTTTTTAAAATTTGAGACTCCATTATTTTTACTCCTGTGGATCAATGATGTTGATGGCTGAGGCTTCTGCTTTCAGCTTCCTTTTTATGACCCTAACGTATTGTAAGAGTCTTAGTACCTTCTTGAGCTTATTAGAAATCTCTTCATGTTCATCTTTAAGTTGCTGGCTGGTGTTGCTCATTTTCCTTTTTGATATACCTATCCAGTAGTTTGTATTCCTTCACTTCTTGTTTGAGTTCCTGGTTTTTCTTTTGCAGCTCCCCAATCTTTTTCTTCATCTATTCTTTTTTTAAGGTCCTTGTTGACCCCATTGTTTCTGGTTGGGTGTATAAAGTAATAGTAACTTGTTCCTCAGTCAAGCTAGGGATGTCATCCTAGATTGATAGGTCTTCAGAAGGGGAGGTAAGATCTATTGGGTCTTCATGTGTATGAGGACTGACAACTGCTTTTCCTTTCTTTTCCATGCTCCTTGTGGTTCTTTTACAAGGGGGTAATGGATCAGAGGTGCTCACAATCTTTATTTTCTTCTTTTCTGTTTGTGGGATGATTACAATGAATTGTTCTATAGACCATTCATCTTTATTTTCTGAGCTATTCTTCTTTTTCCTCATAGTTTTTTTTTTGTCTTATGACCCTTCTCCTCAAGTGATACTATTGAGGTCTCCTCCACTAATTTGGATTTACCTTTAATTATTGACTTTTAAAAATCTTATCGACTGTGGAAGAGGTCCCTTCTTGTTTACTAGCTTTATCTTTTTGGCTCATTGTTCTGGTGGATGATGGAGTTACCTTATATTTCTTTCCCTTTTTCTCTTGAGGTTCCTTCTCTTTCTCTAGAGCAAGTTGGGCTCCCTCTACATGTTTGTTTTCTGTGGGAAGGTGTTGAGTGATGAGTATTTTCCATCTAATCCCTTGCTTCTTGATTTCATGTATAACTAACATCTTAATAAGACCTTGATGATAAATGTTGGTCTTCTCAGTTTTGGATAGAGATTTGACACCTCTTACCATCTTGTTCAGACTCATCCATAAAAAATATGGGAAATCAATTTCATGACCTCCTTCAATGTGTAACAAAATCTTAAGATGATATATGAAGGTTACAACATACCTTCCCTCACAAGTGAGGAATTGTTGAAGACTAGCAAGCATTGGATGATACTCTTCCTTGATATAGTTCCTAGGAATCCCCTTTTTCCAATCAGGGTGTTGATGGTCTTCCTTCATAAATTGTTGGGACATTTCTTTGTTGATTCCTAATCCTTTGAAATACTTGGCTCCTCTATTAGGTAATCCCATGGCTTCCCTTAAGGTTTCTTCATTGACTATTAGCTGCAGATTGCATATGTGCACAATCTCTCCATCGTAACCTTGAATAAATTCTTGAGATACCTTCTCATGACAACCTGTGAATTTATCCAAACATGGCATCCATCCTACTCTAGCATACTTATCTCTACATAGCTGGAACTCCTTGGTCTCCCTATAAATCTGGAAGACTGGTTCATGTCTACTCACAACCATCTTTATGAATTGTGCGTGAGAATCGGGTTGTGGTGCAAGGGTTTGGTCAGCTATGAGTGTAAGGGTTTGGTACCAGATATCATGGAGAGGAGTAGGCTCGGAACTGGAGAAAGGTTGGTAACAACAAAAATATGGTGATGGTGTCGATAATTCGGACGGTGTGTTTAAGTAAGATGTCACAAAGGAAAATTACGATAAGATAAGGCTCATCTAGATGGCTTCGCCACCCAGATAAGCCATCTCATTTCTGTTCATTAGTGCAATGATGGGAACGTTGGGTGTTGAAGCATCATTGTTGTTTGAGATAGGTGATTGGACTTTTGAGCGGTGAATTTGATGTTGAATCGTGACTCATGACACAAGATACGTTCACAATTGCTTAAGGATGAAGCAGGTTTGTGGCTCATCGTTACTAAACATGCTCTATATTCAAACTTTTGATGTGATTTTGCCTTCAATCATTTTCAAGTGATTATGTGATGAGAGGATTGATTAAGGTTAAGCATATGGGTATGAGGGAAGTGAAATTTAGGTGCATAGTTTTAAAATTAAGGTCATAAGATCTAGTATACCTTTTCATACCTATTGTAGTTTTATAAGAAAAGGAAAATAAATAATACCATGTTACCTTTTCTTTTACCATTGTATAATCAATACCCATAGCATATGTGATTGCCTTTGTATTTGAAGCTTGCAGATTGTCTAAGTTCATCATTTTAGGCTAGAGTTTTCTAGATGCTTGGTACTGGAATTTCCTGTACTTTATGAAACTTTTTTATTCTGTGCTCGTCTTCTTTTGTTGATGGTTCTGTAGGGTTATAGGGTGAACATGCTGGTTTTTGAAGATGAGATCTGAGTCTGAAAAAGAGTTCTGAAATATCTCTTTGACCCTCCCCCATGCCAAGGATGTTGCATATCCTTATGCAAGAAGATTCAACACCCTGTATGATAATGGAAGAAAAATGATAAGAGAAAAGAAACCAAATCAAATTCCAAAAGTACATTTATCACCTATAATATGATCACATGCCTAAAATTTTTTAAATTGCCTTTCTTTTGATGAATTATTGACAAGGGTAGCATTCAACAGTGAAAATAGGGAGGTTTTTATATTTTTTCTAGCAGAGAAAATCCAACCTAACTTGCTTCAGAGATTTACTATCATTAGATGTTATGGATAAATTTCATAGTATAAGTAGATTAGACTCCCTAGTTAGGGCTCCACTCTTAAGAAGTTTCCTTCTTAGGTAATGTAGGCTTTAGATGTCAGACCGATAAAGTTGACTTAGGGTAATTCTCAAATGGACATTTTCTTGTAGTAATTATCTTGTTTGTTAATGTGGAGTTTGTATCTCATAAATGTCAACACTGACCTTTGCTTGTAGTGTTCATTATTTTTAATATAAAAAAAGTGAATTTTTCAATCAAACAAGTATAGATGAGACATTTCTCAACCAAAGCCCACTGCCAGTAGGCCTGTTCAGTTCCCTGATGGGTTTGCCTAGTCATACCACAGATTGGTACCCGCTACCACCACACCTGTTCATTATATCGACGGGTTAGTCTCTTAAACCCTTTTTCTATTAGAGGCTTCTTGTCCATATTAACCTATTTCTATTTTTATTAAAGAGTGCTTTTGCACGGTGACAAGGGAGGCTCGTCTGAAAACCTTTTAACAAGCTAGGATGGTATTGAGTTGGAAGGTGTATTCTCTTATTTGAATGTATTTAAAGATTTGTCTAAAGGAAAAATAAACTTATGTGTGCATATTACTTATTTAGAGCGATCCAGATGTATAATTTTGTCTAAGTTTGTCCATAAGAGAATGACCTAAAGTTACCTTAGGGTACTGATACATCCTCTTCCATAAAAGTTTTCCTAGTGTGCCCATGATAGAGAGTGTTCATATACTCATATGTTACTCTTTATTAAAGATAATCCAATGAATACTATTGAAGTGTAGTTAAGGTGAGATAGTTACTTGTAGGCTAATATATTTTTTTATCCCTTTAATCATGTTGAAATACTAGATAAAGGAAACCTCTAGACTTTGAAGCAGATTATGCATGGTTCTTTTAGGAATCATAGGTAAGGATTATGTCTTCTTTGTCAAGCAACAGAACCAAAAGAAATTAAAATACTTCCTTCTAGCTAGCAACAGAAGCAAAAGAAACGAAGAATTCTTCCTTTTAGCTAGCAACAGAACCAAAAGAAATTAAAGATTCTTCCTTTTAGCTAGCAACAGAACCAAAAGAAATTAAAGATACTTCCCTTTAGTCGGAAACAAAACCAAAAGAAATTATGTCTTCATAACTGCTACCTTTTGATGCTACATTTGGCTTCTTAGTTCTAGCTTAAGTGGTTGTTGCATGGCTTCATACTTCATATTAATTTTCATAAGATTTTGAAATATGCGTAGCATTCCTTTGTCAATTAGGTGATGTGTCCTAATAGTATCATATAAGTACCGGACTTCTGGTACTGGACTTCGGGTACTGGACCAACATAGGATTGTTGGTACTGGACCAGAACAGAGTATTGTTGATGCCCACAAACTGATGTTTAGCAAGTTCATGAAGGATCAAATAAATTATAGAAAACTACTTACAAAGATAAAATGCGAAAGTAAAACAAAAGGAGGTAAGAATCCATTGTTACCTTCAGCTTATTAGCAAAACACAATCCACACCTATGTACAAAAGTTTTTAAAAGTAAACCAATCAATCAATGTGGATCAGTAGGAAGGTCTCATTCCTTACTAATCACCTGCATATCTGAATTATGTAGTATACGAGTTAGAAATTCCTCTTTTGACAGGGGTTTGTTATAAATTCTCAATCAGTGACCATTCACAAGTAGTGGAGTCTGATGTTCGTCAATTTTCTTTATCCTGATTGAACCATTATCATAGACAGTGTCAATTTCGTAAGGTCCCACCCAATGAGTAGTTAACTTACCTTTGAAGTTCTTGAATCTGCTTTCATACGATAGGGCCCAATATCCTTGTTGATATTTTTTCTTTTTGAGATACTTGTCATGCCATTTTGTTCTCTACTCTTGAATGAGGGGGGCTCTTTGAAGTGCTTCCTGCCTAATTTCGTCCAAATCATTAAGCTGTAAGAGTCTTTGTTGTTGGGCTTCATCCAATTTCATGCCAACTTGTGCTGTAGTTCTGAAGGTTTTGATATGGAATTCTATGGGGAGAAGCACCTGCTTCCCATATACCAACTCGTAAGGTGTATGTCCTGTTGTATTCCTCCAGGAGATTCTATAAGCCCATAAGGCTTCTAGTAATATGTCATCCCAATCCTTGTGGTGTAGTTGTACTGTTTTGGTAAGAATGCACTCAATAACTTTGTTGGTAGATTCTACTTGTCCATTTTCCTGTGGATGGTAGGGTGTAGATTTCCTGTGTTTAATTTGGTATTGTTCTATAATAGCTTTGACTAGATTAGAGGTAAATTGAGTCCCCTGATTAGTCACAATTTCTCGAGGTAAACCAAATCTATTAAATATGTCATTAAAAAGGAAATCTACCATCGATTGTTCACTTACAGCTAGTAAAGCTTTTGCTTCAACCCACTTAGTCACATAGTCAGTACATACAAGTATATAATTTTTCCTTTTAGATGCAGGGTTAATGGTCCCTACAAAATCTAATTCCCATTTCTCGAAAGTCTCAATGACTACTTGGGCTTGAAGTGGCATTTGGTCTCGTGCAGTAGGCTTACCCATTTGTTGGCATTCATCAAAATTGGATACATAGGTCTTAGCATCTTTGAAAATATGAGGCCAATAATAACTAGATTGCAGAACTTTATAAACGATCCTTTTGTTTGCAAAGTGTCCTCCACAAGGACCATCATGGAAAGCTTGCAAAATATCATGAATTTCATCTTCCCTTACACATCTCCTGAATACCAAATCTGGTCCTGTTTTGTAGAGACAATCATCATGCCACATGTAGTTTGCACTTAGCTGAATTACTTTTTGTTTTTCTCTAGGAGACAATTTATGAGGCATTTTCCCTTTAAGAAGATAGTTAGCTACATCTACATACCAAGGAGTGAATGTAGAAATAAAAAATAAATTTTCATCAGGGAAGTTATCATCTACTAGTGCATTATCTCCCAGATGAATCATTCTAGATAAGAAATTAGCCACACGATTATTCTTACCCGGTCTATCAATAATATTGATATTAAAGTCTTGTAATAATAACATCCATCTTGTAAGTCTAGGGTTTGTTATATGTTTGTTCATTAAGAATTTTATGGTTGAATGATTAGTGTGTACAAAAGCTTGATATCCTATAATATAGTGTCTAAATTTATTGATAGCATGGACTACAACTAACAATTCTTTTTCCGTGACCATATAATTAACTTCTATTGGGGACAGATTTTTACTGGAAAAGTAAATAGCATAAGGCATTTGATTTTCCCTTTGTCCAAGAACTGCTCCAAGGGTTGTGTCTGAGGCATCAATACATATATGAAAAGGAAGGGACAAATTTGGTCCTCTTAATACAGGGGTAGTTGAAAATTTTTATTTTAGAATCTCAAAAGATACTTGGCATTCATCAGCCCAATTAAATTCAGCTTCTTTAGATAATAACTTGAATAAAGGGGTAGCTAAGCTTGTGAAATTGGGAATGAATCTTCTATAGTAGCCAACATGCCCTAAAAAGCTGTGAACTTCCTTTTGTGAGGAAGGTATTATAATTTGTGTGATAATATGAATTTTCGYAGGATCAACTCTCATTCCAAAGCCAGAGATGTGATGTCCCAAAACAATTCCTTCAATGAGCATCATTTTTTATTTTTCATTACTTAGGGAAAGATTAGTTTCCTTACACCTAATCAAGACTTTTTCCAAACTRGTCAAAGCTTCCTAGAAGTCATTTCCATAGACTGTAAAGTCATCCATATAGACTTCTACGCAATCATTGGTCAAGTTAGAGAAAATGGATAGGACAACCCTTTGAAAAGTAGTTGGGGCATTACAAAGTCCAAAGGGAAGGACCCTATAAGAATAGGTTCCCCATGGGTAGGTAAAAGTGGTCTTCTCTTGGTCTTCATGTGCTATTTTTATTTGGTTATAACCACTAAACCCATCTAGGAACGAAAAATACTTCTTTCCGAACAAGGTATCCAACACCTGATCAATAAATGGTAGGGGAAAATAATCCCTATGGGTGGCTTTCTTCAATTCCCTGAAGTCTACACATATTCTCCACTTACCATTTTTATTGGGAACTATGACAAGTGGAGATACGCATTGACTATCTGAAATGGGGTATATGAGATTGGCTTGAAGGAGTTTTTCAATTCTTCTTTTACAATATCATTGAGGGTTGGATTCATCCTTCGCTGAGGTTATTTAACTGGTCTAATTTGGTCATTAGTGTAAATATGATGTGTGCATGCGTTAGGGTGAATTCCCTTCATGTCTGCATAATCCCATGCACATGCGTCAAATTGTATTTGGAGCATTTCAATTACTTGTGGCTTTTGTTCTGGTAACAAACTAGAGTTGATATACAAAGGTTTTCCTGGGCTAATCTCAACAAGTTCAGTACTTTCTTCCTTATCTAAGGAAGCTGGTGATAAAGTATATAATTGAGTGATATCAGGGTGCCAAGTTTGTTGAAATTCGGAACTGAAAATCTGTGACAATTCTGCAAAGGACCTAGGATATTCAATGCAGTTTGTATTAGCCAAAAATAAACTTAAGACTTGTTCATCCGATTGTTCTTGCATTCCTCTTACTTGTTCAAGTGTTAACAGGGGTTTGATGCAATCTTCCTCTCCATAACGATTTTCTAGCCAAACAGGTATTTCTTGTGTTGGTTGGGCAGGAGGGAAGAGAACAAGTTTTTGGCTATGTGTGTCATTGGATATAGTCATATCTCTGGACCAATAGCTGATAAAGGAATCTGTTGTGTCAAACCAAGGGTGACCAAGAACCACAGGGTGTCCTAGTTTGGAGGATGATTTAGAGTAGATGACTAGAAATTCTATTGGATATTCCCAAGAAGCTAGAGTGACTGTGATATTATCTAAACTTCCTACAGGGATAATGATTGACTTATCTGCCAATTCTATCATTGTTTGGGTTGGTCTCAACTGGTTGATTTGGAGTTTTTGCATAGTGTCAAAAGGCATTACATTAATTGTTGCACCCAAATCAATGAGTGTGTTTGGTAAGGAAATACCATTAATTTCAACAATGACTACTGGATTCCCAGGGTCATTATATTTATATGGCATTTCATAAATAAATTCAGATAATTGTCCTACTACCTGATCAAGGGGAGGTTCCTTCTTCTTCCTTCCTGGTTTATTAATACAAAGATCCCTTATGATTTTTGCATATATGGGGATATCTTTGATGCCTTTCAACAGAGTTCTTTTTATACATACATTTTGTAATTCATCCTCTATATCTTTGTGCAAGGGTGGGTCAGGTTTCTTCACTAATAGTCTTTCGGGGTAGGGTGTAAGATTAACTTGTTGAGGTACTTACACCCTTAATATTAAATCAATCAAATCAATCTTACACCCTACCCCGAAAGACTATTAGTGAAGAAACCTGACCCACCCTTGCACAAAGATATACAACCTTTGTTGGGGTAGGGTGTAAGATTGATTTGTTGAGGTACTTACAATCCTGAATTACTACTCCAGGATTTGATTGATTTACAACCTTCCTTGATCATAGTTGAATTTCATAGGTGGGAAAGGTTTGAGCTTCTGCATTCTGCACAAGGTGGGTGGGTCGATTATTGGGGCTAGGGATTGGTTGGGCAGGGATTTTTGTTGGTCTAGGAGGGTTGTGGGAAGCTTGGTTTTGTGGTTGTTGATTGGCATTTATTGGTACTTGTTGTTGTTGGTTAGGGTTCAAGGGGACTGTAAATTGTTGTTGTATAGAAGGTGGAATTAAATCTTGTATCTGTGGTGGGTTAAATCCAAGTAGTAATTGGGAAATGTTTGCAGGATACTATGGATATGTAGGGTAAGAGGGATTCCCATACATAGGTCCCCTCCAACCTTGTTGCCAAGGTTGAGTTTGAGCTTGCCAAGGTGTCCATTGTGGATAGGACATTAGGGAAATACCTCATTTTTTATGTTGATACTGTGCATTAGAGTCATAAAATGCATTGGGGTTTTGTGCTCTCCAAGGTCTTCTGGAAGGGTATGATTGTTCTTGTGAGATTCCTCCTCCCCCATGCATGGATTGTAGCTCAAGAAAAGTTGGACACTTAGATGTGGGGTGCTCTAGAGTACACAAGCCAAAGATTTCTATGGCATTTAATGGGCATTCTTTCTCACCGTGCTTCTTTCAACATCTAGGACAAAAAATTGCTAAAACAACCTCTTCTTCTTGTTTCTTTTTCAGTTTTAGGGTATCTAACTAGTTGATGATTATGCTCAAGATGTTTGTTTTAAAGTTCTCCAGTAATTTTCCTAAATCAATTATGGTGACAGTCTTTGAGCTTTGTCTTGTATTTCTGCTAAAAGAATCTCTTGGTGCTTTGCCTATTTTAGTTAGTCCTCTTGAGTATCTTCTACAGTAATCTGTGTCTCTGAAAACGGCTTTTGGTGCAAATCTCCTGAACCTAACAAGTTTAAAACTTCTATGCAGTCATCTCTAATGCCTTTCGAAAATACAGTTCTTACTATAGCTGGGTCTGTGGTGAATAATTTTGATTTCTAGTAGTTGTATAAGAACCTTTCTAAGTAGTCTTCAGGGCTTTCATCTTTTGTTTGTTGCATTTTAAAAATGTCATTTTTAGCATTATCCTTACAATAGTCTTGGTATTTCCATAAGAATTTATCTTTCATCTGATCCCAAGAGAGAATTGTATTTTCTCCTAAGCTCATGAACCATCTTAAAGCTGAATCTTTCATTGTGGCAAGGAAGAGATTAAGTTTTTGGGCATCGTCTGAGTATTTATAGCTTCTACATAATATGTCAAAATAGAATAAAAATAAGTCTAGATCTTTAGTTGACATACCTCTGAAAGTGGGTAACGATGATAGTGGGATGTTTTTCATGTTGATGTTTCTGGAAATATCCAAGATTGGAAACCCAAAGGTCTCAGTTTCAGTGGTTGAATTTCCTTCTTCTTCTGCCATTTCACTAAGTCTTCTTCCTCCACTGATGGATGGTTCAGAAACTGGGTTTTGTGTGTCTCCTTCAGCAGACTCATGTTCTGTCTACCCCAATATTGATTCTCCCGTTTTAGGTTCTTCTTCTGGAGCCTCACTGGCGCCCCTTGAACTTTCTCCTGTTGGAATTTTTCTTGCACCAATGTCAGTTGGATTAGTGGGGGGGGTTCTTTTTGAATCTCTAGAGCTTACAAATATACCTTTATTATCTCTATATCTATGCATAAAATGGAAATTTGATTCTTAACTGAATTGAAAGTCCTAATTATATCTAGAAGGCAAGAAGGCGACCTAGCTTAAGAGAACCCCACTCTAGTGGCCACATGGCTCTTCACTCACGTCTTAAATGTTTTGTCCTCCTCCCTCAAGAAGCCTTTAAAATCATTCAAAAACTATGCAAACAATCTAAGCTAAAAATCGCTTCCTACTGTTTCCAGCTCCCCGACAACGGCGCCAAAATGTTTTGCTACTTATATGATTAGTATAATGCACTCATTAATTATCAATCCGAGATTCGTAATCAACAGAGTTACAAGACACCAGTAAGAAAGTTAATTCTAATGTCATGAGCATAGAACTATTCTAAATTATGCATGCTGGAAACAAAGCAAACTAGCAAACCAAAACACACTTTGGTTGTATTTCACAGAGAGGCTATCTACTCCATTATGGCACATGCAAGTATGAGATGGAGTTCTTTTGACAGATCAACTCTGATATCTAACCCAAAAAGTTAAGTATGCAATCACACTTTTGAAAGGGAAATCACACATCAATCATCACGCATCAATCATCAAGACATATCATGGGTAGTTCAATAGTCAATATACTGAGTATGCTATGGTTCACAATGTGTTGTTGTGAACTTCACTAGTTCTCCTTCAAATATGTTTGACTACTGCTGCCAACATTCATATCCATGAAACAAAATCAAATCCATAAAACAGAGAGAGCATATGCAAAACAGAGTAAGTAAATATCTGTAAACAATCATATAATCAAAACTCTAAACTGAACTATACTACTATCATCTGAAAGGATCAAAGCTTCAGCTAGTCTAACATCTATACTATTGAAATCAACTACTAAAACTAATCTATAAGGATGTTGACCTTTGTTGGGCAGTGGGCTTTTGCCGCTTCAACAAGTCAGCGACTACAGTCTACAGTAAACTTGCTTTCAATCCACACATTACTCTTACTCAAACTTCAAAACATAGAATCAAACTATGCTAACAACTCAACTCATATTCATTCATAAACGATCAAGGCATGGAGATAAATGATGTCCTTCTATTAAAATTCAACTCAAAATATGGTCTACAATATGTAATGCTGCTTCATATGTTGTGTTATGCTAATTCTCTACTACCTCCACCATCCTTGCCATGACTATTTAAACAGTCTTAGTCGTGAAACACAAGGAGGTGAAATCTTTAGCAAATTAGTCAATTGCCAAATTTACATATTTGGTTACATATTTTAATCTTCATCCTCATGACACGAAGTGTATGAGGATGAAGCAAAAACAAAATAGCTTAACATAGCCTTGCTATAGTTTTGATGATTCAGCAAACATCCAATAATTATCTTGGTCACGATCTAGAGCTAAACTTGGTATATTTTAATTCCTGTATTGGTACCGGATCGTGACAGGTGAGATTCGGTAAATGGTACCGGATCTGAACAATACACAAGTGGTTGGTACCGGACTAGAACAGTCTGCGGCCATTGGTACCAGATCGCGAAAGTGAATAGTTTGGTACCGGATATGAATGGAAGGTGGACTTGGTACTAGATTCAGACAGTGACAATCTGGCACATAAGTACCGGATGGCTGAGCTGACACAGAAATGATGGACTCATCTAGAGGTCAAAGGCTACACGTGGAAATTTAAAACATTAGTACATGAAACATTTAGTCTCCTAGCTCAATAAACCACAAAATGCATGAATTCAATTATACTTTACCTTATGACCTCATCAATGGATAATGGTAATGTTCTTTGTCATTTATCCAAGCTTAGGTAGGCCAAAAAGGTTTAAATGAGGAGTATAATAGGGTAGTGGGGATGTCAATTTAGAGGCTAAACATATGTACTTTATTTTCTTGTGTAGTTTGAACATCCTTTTCCCTTGTTCCGAGAGTTCCTCCTGGCACCATGTTTTGATGTTCTCCTTGAAAGTAGGGTGGTCGATCCAGAATCTCTCAAATCTGAAGGGCATGTTCTTTGGTGTTATCTAAAATTTTGCCTCCAATTTCACTCGTTAGTGGTATGATCCCCTCCAGGGAAGGATATTTCAATCCAGTGCTAAACCATGCATAATGATGGATTCCGAGACTAGGAATCTGTCTAGCCTTGTGGCCACCTGGTGGTGTGCTAGTCTTTTGTTATTCCAGGTAAATTGGCCATTTATTGTACTGATGTCCACTAGCTCCCTTATATCTATGAAGGCTGAGAATTCTTCTGCATCACTGTCCAATCTCTGGTTACCCCCTTTTTTCTCAGCCAAATTTGTGATAATGTTGAAATCCTTAGCCATAATCCAATGAAGGTTACTAGTCTGCTCCTTTAGAGTTTCTATATCTAGAATCATTCTTCTTTTTTCCTCCAATGCTTGAGGTCCATACACATTTTTACAAAGTAACTCCTATGTGTTCCCTATCATTTGCATCTCAATAGATAATGTGTGCCTCGTGGCTTCAACAAAGAGTAGGTTCACCGATTGTCGGTTCCACAGGGTGAGTATTCTTCCCCCCATGTTTTGACTCTCTACAGCCAATAACTTGTACTTACTCTAGTATTTCTTACTGATTATTTCCATTATGTCCATATTGCATTTTGTTTCTTATATGAAACAAATATCAGGTTCTTCCTTCCTCAATCTATTTTTAAGGATTCGTTGTTTTCTTGCGTTGTTCAAGCCTCTTATATTCCAAGTAATAACTTTCATTTAAACTTGTGGGGGGGAGTTAGGAAAGATATTTTTAATCTTACATGAGTTTATTAGCAGAGCACCTAGTTCTTGTAGGGATACATTGTTTGATTTCCTCTCTTTCTTCCGCCTTGCCTGCTTGGGTAAGTGTTGTGTATGTGCATCTCCAGTTTTAATACCCAAGTGTCCTATTTGTCCATGCATGCACTTGGTTCCTCTATTTTTTTCTTCCTCCCTAATTAGGAAAAGGTATTGAATGCAATCCAGTTTCTTCGTTGGAATATTTTCGACTCCCTTCCTTTTCCATTGTTCCAATATGTTCGGGAGGTCTATCCCTTCCCTTTCCATGATATCTTTGCAATCTAGGTATTTTGTTCCTACCTCTCTTGGTGTCATTTCTAAATGTCCTTTTACCACATGTATTGGGGTATTTTCATCTTCTCCTCCTCCTTCCATTGTGCTTGTGTTGCATCCATGATCGTCTTTGGTGTTTTTCTTTTATGTGGTCTCATGGATTTCTTGTTCATTTATCTCCCTTTATTTTGTCCTTTTCTTTTCTTGTTCTTCCCCCTATTTTAGGTTTCCCCTTCCTTCTTCACTATTCCTTTATTCCAAGTTACTCCCTCTGGGGTTCTTGCCTTGTCTCTTATTTCCCCTTCCTTTGAAATTTGGCCTCACAAATTCGTCCTCATCCCGCTGATGTTTAGAGTTTTCCGGTTCTGTTTTTTTGTTTAGAGAGAATTCTCTTAGTAGGTGTCCATGTTCATGACACCTTCTACATTGAAAAGGGATATTCTCATAGTCTATACTTTGGATCCATTCTTCATCCCTAAATTCTAGACTTATGTCCTCCGGGAGAGCCCCCGAGACATCCATCTCTATACAAATCCTCACATAGGATGTATACCTCCCTTTTAATGTTGCTTCATATGTCTTAACATATTTTCCAAGATTGTTCCCTATCGCTTTGAAGGTGGATGGAAGCCAATAATATAATGGTAGGGAATAAAGCCTAAGACAAACTGGGACTTTTTTAAAGGTCTCCTTCTCCAGGGAGAAGTTTTCCTTCCATAGTCGCATGTGCAACCCCGATGAGTCATGGAAATACGGTCCCCCGTCAAATATTTTATCCATGTCCTATAAGTTCATGAAAATTGCTATGAAGAAACCTTTCGAACCTAGCTGCAGTTCGAATTCTCCACTCGGCTTCAATTGGTATTTTATCCAACTGTGCAGAGTCTTTTTTATAGGCCACAGGCCCATAAAATTGCAGATTAGGGCATGTGCCTTCATATGATCGTGGAAGAGTTGAGTTTGGGGATCTTCCAGGATAACTTTTGGAATTAAATATGTTTTTTTCTTACATGGATCATGCCCACCTACCCCACTAGAGTTAGCCATTTATTGCACATTGTTTCAGGCTTCCTTGGCCTCCTCCCCCACATGGTCATATTTTCATTGGTTAACCTCTTGACTATTCTCAGTCCCTGATCTCGAGTTACTTGTTAGGGGTTCCTTAAATCCCACACCACGTGAGACTTTCCCTTTGTCCACCACTACCTACTTTTAGGATGGATTTCTACTCCCTCCCCCTCTGGTCACCATGTTGGTCACTGCTTGAACCATAATAGACGAACCCTAGACTTGAAACACTCGTCATAAAATGTCAGAACTCGCTCAACTAGTCTAAAATTAAAAAGTGATTATTTTCCAACTTGATTGAGCTCTGGTTATCACAATTGATTATCATAGTTTTTCTTTGTTCTTCTCCAACATCTTGAAGTAGTCTTCTCAATCAAACAACTTCACAAGTTTCTACACACAATACTTTATATTCTTCCTCAATGGATGACAAAGACACAATAGATTTCTTCTTACTGCTCCATGAAACAATCATGGATCCAATGCCAAAGGCAAAACCTGTAGTAGATCTCTGATCATCCGGATTGTCATCCCAGTCTAAATCTTGTTAACCTGTCATCTCAACATCGAAAGAATCAATATATTTAATACCATAATCAATTGTGACTTTGAGATACCTGAGTGCCCCTTTCGATTCATTCCAATGGCTTTCTAGAGGTTTTTCCATAAACCCACTTAACACACTAACAAAGTATGATATGTTAGGTCTGGTTGTAGTGAGATATTTCAAGCTTCTCACCATTTGCCTATACATTGTACCCTTTACCTCATTCAAACCATCATCACAGTAAAGTTTCATGTTTTGTTGCATTGGAACATAATAAACTTTACAATGATCCATTTTAAACTTCTTAAGTACTTCTCTGACATATTTATCTTGAGACACAAAAGTTTGACCAACATTTCTCCAAACTTAAAGACATAGGCAGTAATGTAACTCATCAAGACCTTTCATTTCAAATATCTGTAACATTTTCTTCTTAATTCCACTAATCATTTTTTCTGAATTTCCTATAATAATTAAATAATATAAGGAAATCAATACAACATGCAATTTTTCATCAAACTTGGTATACAGATTTGGATCACTTTTGCTCCTCATAAAACCCTGGTGAAGAAAGAAGGAATCTATCTTCTCATACCATGACATAGGTTCCTGTTTCATTCCATACAATGATTTCTTTAATTTACACACTAAATGTTCCTGACCATTTTTCACAAACCCCTCTCGTTGAGTAAGGTAAATCTCCTCTTTTAACTCACCATTTAGAAAAGAAGATTTTACATCTAAATGGTGAATCTTCAAATGGTACTTTGTAGCTAATGCAATTAACATTCTTATAGTATTTAATTTAGCTACTGGTGCAAATGTTTCTGTATAATCAATTACCTCCTTCTGCGAGTATCCTTTCTCCACCAATCTGGCTTTATATTTATCTATACTACCATATTCTTTGAATTTAGGTTTGTATATCCATTTACATCCTATGGGATTTTTATCTTTAGGAAATGCAATCAATTCGCAAGTTTTGTTTTTCATTATAGAGTCATATTCTTCCCTCGTTGCTTTTCTCCACTCTTCATGTTCATTAGCTTCATTAAAACTCATGGTTTCTATGACATTTGAAATATTACTCATCGAGGCATAATCTTTATACTTTTTAGGTGGACGAATCTATCGTGAAGATCTTCTCAATTGGATGGTGACTTGTTCTTCGTTTTGTGAAGATTCTTCTTCATTGTTGGATGTATCCATGCAACTTGGTGCCTTTTCCTGCTGGTGCTTCTCTACTTTGACCTCTTAATCTTCAAGATGCACATGTCATCCTTCATGACTATTGTCTTCATTGTTTCCTTTTGCCTGCTCATGGAAAATTACATCTCTACTTGCAAACACTTTGTGAGTAGATCGATCAAACAATTTATATGCTTTGAATTCTGAAAATTACCCTATAAAAATACATTTGATAAATTTAGCATCAAGCTTCTTCATGTTCTCCTTTGGAATATGTGCAAAATATGTACACCCAAATATCCTCAAATTATTAACTGTTGGTTTAGAATCATACAAGGCTTCAAAATGATTTTTATGATCAAGACACCTTGTTGGAATTCTATTCCTTAAATAAACAACAATATTAATGGCCTCAAGACAAAAAACATTTGAGATATTCTTACCTTTCATCATACTTCGTGCACACTCCACCAAAGTTCTATTTTTCCTTTATGTAACTCTGTTATGTTGTGGAGTGTGGGTTATGGTAAATTGTTTTATTATTCCATGATCTTTGCAATACTTGATGACGTTCCCTAATCTGTACTCTCCCCCTTGATCTGAGTGGAGGATTTTGATGGACTTTCCTATTTACTTCTCCACCATGTTTTTAAATTCCTTGAAGTATTAAAAAACATCACTCTTTTTCCTAAGGAAATAAACCCATGTGTATCTTTTGCAGTAATCAATAAATAACGAAAAATAATAAGCATCACCTAAGGACCTTGTCTACATTGGTCCAGAACATTAATATGTATAAGTACTAATACATCTTTCTTTTTCCTATCAAAATTAGAGGGGAATTCATCTCTGTGCATCATTCCTAATGCACAACCTTCACAAACAACATACTCATTCTTCAACATAGGGAGTCCTTCAACTATACTTTGTTTTTGTAAGAACAACAAATCATGATAATTAAGGTGACCATACCTTTGGTGCCAAAGATTTTATGTAGGCATAGTTGTAGAAGTCAATGTTTGATGATTCTTGCCGGTGAAATCAAGTTTGTACATACCTCCAACTCTGATTCCTGAGCCAGCAATTTTGTAATGATCCTGCAAGTCCTTCACTATACAATGTGTCTTGAAGAATTCGACCTTCAAACTCTGATCTGTAATTTTGGACATAGAAATCAAGTTTTTCTTTGTCTCAAAGACATACACAACATTATGAATGTGTCTAACAGTTCCATTCAACAGTGTTACTAGAATATCTCCATATCCCTTGATCTGATAAGAATGATCACCTCCAACATAAATATGGGCACCATTATGTATTTCTTTAAAGTTTATATACCAATTCTTGTTACATGTCATGTGAATTGAAGCTCCAGAATAAACAAACCATGCGTCGACATCATCATTTTTAGTAGACAGTGCAACATTAGACACAAACAATCTAAGATCTTTTGAATCAAAATGTGTTTTCTTCTGCAAAATTTTCTGAATGTTTTCTATTTTTCTTCTTAGCCTCTTCATTTTTCTTCTTATAACATTCTTTGGTAAGATTCCCAGTCCTACCACAATAGAAACACTTAGGTTCATTTCTATTAGATGGCATACCTTGATTTGTCTTTGGAAATGACTTCCTCTAAAATGAACTTCATCCTCTGCCTCCTTCTCATGGTTTCTCTTTAGGGAATCTCTTCTTTGTCCATAGTGCTAAGTATGAATTCTGAGGCTTCAAATTCATGTGCCTCTCTTATTCTTCCAGCAATATACCTGTCAATTCCTCAAAGGTAAGAGCTTTCTCTCTCGCTGCAAGGCCTGTTATAAACATTTGATAGTCCTCTAGCATTTCATTTAGGGAAATTGTGACAATATCAATGTTTGACATTTTTTCTCCTATATCTCCCAATTTATCTTTCATGTTTTTAATTTGCCCAAGAAAAGTACTAGCAGACGCATTTATATCCATTTTAATACTTAGCATTTTACTCTCSAGAAAAAGAATTCGATTTGTATTATTAGTCCCATACAAATCTTTAAGTGCTTTCCAAGTTTCTTTAGAAGTCTTAGCATCTCTAATGTGAGGAATTATATTATCTTTCACATACATTTGTAATAATACCTTGGATTTTTTCTCCTGCTTATCTCAATCTTGGATTTCGTTGTGGTACCTGCAGCCGCATCGAATTGCACTTCATCTCCTTTCGCGTTCAAACAACATATCCTTCCATTAAGGTATGCATTTTGAATTTCTAATTGACGAAATTCGAGCTATCCAATTTATTGGCTTCATTGAGGTAAGTGTCAAGAAGTGTATTTTTCCATCCCTAAAAACTCCTTTACACAACAAACTCACAACAAATTCAAATCAGCAATTCGAACGTAAGAACCCAGGGCAACAATATGGATAATTTGGACAAGCAACGATCTCCATATATGGACAATCTAATGATCTCCAGATCTGGACTAGCAAGGATCTAGATGAGAGCAACGATGACTTGCCTCTCAACATCGATGACCATAAAAAAAACAAAAAGTCTTTTTGTCTTGTTGTTTTAGTGCTTTATTCATGACCATTCGACGTTATTAATTTCTTTCTAAAGGTTTGCGGGGAAATCTAGACACTTTTCAATAATTCTTGGATGAATTTCTTGGGGATAATTAAGGTTCTTGACCCAGTAGGACATCCAAACAGCCATCTTTGAGGATCAGTAAGAAGGAATCTCAAAACACTCAAACACCCACTAACACTGAACTTCTATTGTTGTTACTTTCATCACTGAAATAATTCACTAGCACAGCCACAAAGTGGCTGGTGAACACCGAAAGGCAATGCTTCCTCCCGGACTACTGAAACGGACGGCCCATACGCGTAGGGTTACTGCTTCAAAGAGGAGCAAGATGCTGATCTCGAAGAAATGTACTACTAACGAGGACTCATTCAACTAACCGGGTGATATATCCTGTACATCTAAGTTTTAATAATTCGTTTTCAATTCTGCACACACATTAGGAAAAGCCAAATACAGTTTTAGTCTAATGGCCGTATCGCTTTGTGACCAAAAAGAGAAACTACAAAGCTGCTGGGAAAGCGTTAGGGTACGATCTGATAAACAACACGGGCATTGTGGTGTCCAATCCCACCATTTCGTTTAAGACAACGGTCTGGTTCTGGTTGACCACGTAGTCTCCAAAGCCTTCTCCCCACACTGTGATGATTGGAAAATGGAGTTCGTCGGGCAATGATACGGCCGCGGGCAGAGTGCCGTCATATTGAGTGGTGACCAACATAATCAACGGCGGGGTGGAATGTGGGAGAGGCAGCGACTCAAATCAAGAGTCGCATCGGTTTCTACAAGGCATACTGTGACATTCTCCACGCGAGCTAGGGATCGAACGTCGACTACAATATTCAGAGGTTTTTTGGAGGTTAATCTGAAGCTCAACTCAACTCATATTATGTGCGTTCCAGCACGAATAGCCGAAACACACATAGAGGTGAGGAAATCTAAAAGTTAATTTCAAATGTGGTAATTCCAAAAGTTAATCAGCTAAACATGGCAATCATATGGTGGTAAAGTAATTTCGTAATATGATTAGGTAAATGTTAAAAAGTAAACAGGTTAACTGATGCATTCAAAAATACAAGGAAGTTATGAAGAGTAAATCACATTCATTGATTTGGGAGGACGACTAAGAATATGCCAGCATTTTCAATTGTTAGCCATTAGATTAGAATTTTAGATTAAAATGTGATTAATTGTGCCCATCTTCAATAGGTATACGCCTTTCCGCATAACTAAGATCTATACATAATATCTATTGTTCATTAAAAAAACATGAAGTATACATAGGACGCCCTCAACATTGGGAATCTACCTCGTGCAACAAATATTGTTAGACTTTTGACAGAAGTGGAGAAATATATCTCTGCAGTTGAGTGAAGAGCGATCGATACCTTTTCGTTATAAATTATCGCCTAGAATAGTAGGCAACAACAAACTATGCACAAACTAAGTATTTTGATGCAGCTCTGAAAAATATTGATGAGTGCCTCAAGACTATGAAGGGTTTGGAGCCGTCATTTAAAGCGACAATCTATGTTGTCGAGGTTTTGTGGATAGACGGTCCGTCTAAAGGTCAATTTACCATTCTTACCGTTGAGGATATCCGCTTGTTGTCACCAGTATGATTGCCAGTTACAAATTATGATCAAAGCTTGAAAATTCCAGTTGAAAGTGTGTCTAATGTTTCTCTTATCGTGCTCAAACAATGCGAAAATGTGGGATCAATGTCTTTCTCCTGGTCAGGTAATTCAAACTTTCAGCATGAAAATATGGGAAAGAATACTACAAAGAAAAGAACAGTTGATACAAAAAATTCATAGAGAATGTAAGGAAGCACAATTTAATACTGCGGGAAAGCAGCAAAAACTAAATCATCCCGATCTGAATCTGCCAGACAAGGTTCTTCTTGTTCCCGATCTGTGTCTGCAAGTCGGTGCTCCTGTTGTTAACAATATGAATCTGCCTATCGAGGCTCCTCCTGTTCTCGGTCTGAATGTGCCAGATGAGCCTGAGGATAGTGAAGGAAAAAGTGACAAACCGACGATAGAAAAAGTATGGAGAAATTATTGACAGAAATGGAGATCGACTCTCTCCTTACAAAATCGGATCTTCTGGCTCACTCCCCATGCAGAAAACTCAATGCGCGAACTAGTGATCTGATCTGGGCACACCAATCAGCGAACAGGTGTACCAACAACGATTTCAAATAGCGATATCCTCCAACGATTAACCAGTAACATGGATCTTCCTCCCTCAGCAAAAATGCTCCAACGAAGACCTATGATACCAACTTGAAAATAGGAGAAAAATAAACTGGCTTCTCTCAGAGTAGGAAACACCTAGAAGCCATCAAAGCAAAGCAACGCACTGCATTTTATTAAATCTTAAAATCAATTAAGAGTACATTACATAGGATAAAATTCATTTTAGACAGTTGGAACCATTATTAGTTTTAGACAATTAATCTTCATTATTTTTAAGTTTTATCTTTCAAGTAGATTTTAATTTACAAAATAACTCAAATTAATTTTTAATATAGTTGTTGGCTACAATTGAATTCACTATTTTTTTGGATGTGGTATTAGCCTTAATGTACTCAATCACTAGTTTGTTATTTTTTTAGATGTGGTATTAGCTTTAATGAGCACATATTCATTCCATTTTAATATTTTGTCCATATGGATTTATAAGTGTAATGTTTCCAAACCAAATTTTTTTGCTTGGAACACTAATTGTTTATTGTTTGTTGATTATGTATTTGTAGGTTTACTCATGAAGATGTGCATTATGGGTCTATTTAATGTTGATTGAGCATTGAAATAATAGATTTGAAGCATATAATTATAAACAAGACAAGATACACAAAGAACATCAATAGAGAACCAATAATGTCAAATCTTACTTTTATTTAGATAGTAGAGAGATCCCTTACACAAGAGATCTTCAGATCTGAAAGAAAACCCCAATAATATCAAAATGGGTTGTCCGCCAATACAATAATAAGCAATACAGAGATAATAGCCTCCCAAAGGAGGTTTTTGAAGAGATCCAAGCCTCCAAAAACTATCATCATGCAAGATAAGAGAACCCCATCAATACATTGCAGAACCCCTCCAACTGGCTGAGTTGCGCCCTGCTCTAGGTGTTGATGAACCCTCAAGTTTCATCCTTCCTCTTTCTAAGCTCCAAATCCCTCCAAATTCTCCTGAAATGTAGATTGGGCTAGTAGAATCCACCGGGCCAAGTTTCAAGCTAAATGGAGAAGTCCCAACTGAGTAAACCCTCTACTAGTTTGTGCACTCTTGGTTTGACTAAATCAATGAGATTTTGTTCTCCCTTCTAGGAGCCTCCAAATTCCACCAAAATCTCCCGCCAATACTAACAAGATAATGAAATCTCAAGAAAATCTATGAATATCTGGGCCAATAAACAATGATAACCTCTTTCTACAATGCCCCCCTCTCTCCTCCAATTCATTCCAAGCTCCAGGAAATAAACTTCCAGGATAATCTCTTCTAGAATAGATCAAGAATGATGCTAGGGAACCTATGAAGAAAACCCAGATGCTCCTTTTCCAAGAATCCTTCTTCTTTCTCCAGATCAAATCATTGTCCTCAAGGTGGTGTGCCCCCCTAGCTGCAAACCCCCTAGGTTGTGCACTAGCCTGATTCTTCCTATAGATCAAAGCCCTGCAACACTGTAGAATGGTGTGGGAGGATTATTTCACCTCCGGGACCAAGTCTGGATCAAGAAAGGTGGAATATTTCACCAACGAGTTGATCTCTAGGGTTTTAGACTCAAAACCTTCAAAATTGTTTGTGCTCAAGAGCTCCTGTAATGTCCCCAAGGCCGAGCCCTGTTGTAAATCATATCTATGAAGTATAAAGCTTGTTTATGAACTGTAATTCAAATTTATAAGGCTAGTGAGCCAAGTCATATAAGCTAGTGGTCTTATGTGTTATTAGGCCAGGGAGCCTAAGTGTTGAAGGCTAGGAGTCTGATTTTTGTACATGTAATTATGCACAATATTATTACAAAACATCTCTACGCATGAAGACTAACCACGATGAATGAGTGATGGGGGACTAAGCATACACAAAGCCTGGGTAAGGGAGAGGGGGCTGAGAGGTTGGAAGAGGGACTAAGCTGAGGAAGCTTAAACCCTTGAGAATAATATTAGATTATTACTATTCCAAAGATATGTAAATGTGATGTTTGATACTAAGTTCTTTGGAAGGACGAGTGACTTCCAAATGGGAAGGAACAAGCTTCATGGGTGACAAGTGTCAACCCAAGAACATGCAGTTAAAACTGTTGAGTTGAGTCATGATGGGGGTTCCTCCTTCATTCTACCGTCAACTATCTGAATTGGGAATCCCGTATGACCTCTGCAAGAATACCCTCATGCAACTCTGAAACCAAAAAGGCTTGTGTTGATTTCTGGAGGAGCCGATACACCCTCTGTCAAAACCATCGAGTCTGTGTTTGAGCTTCCCGTGGATTTCTTATCACGCACCCTCGAAACCTAGAACCATGAGTCTGTTCTGTATGGATGGTTGGAAAAATTGAATGTCCAGTAATTGTTGAACCTGGTTGTGTTGAAGCGTCTGTCTGTCATCTGTTTGGGAAACCCGTGTTTGTTGTCCTAGTTTACTGTGGCATCCACGCAATTATTAGTTGGGTGTGGTTTGTTGTTGTTGTATATTCGTTGTTGAGCCTTGTTGTTTTTCTGCTTTGTATGGGAACGAGATTAAGGAAACTAGTTGTATGACCTGTTTGTAACCTATCTCCAGGTGAGGGAGGTGATTGTTGTTGAAGAGGCAGGTTTTACCAAGCCTGTGAGGGACTCTCTCTAGGTGAGAGAGTGTGTGGAGGAAGGAAAGAGCTCTTGTAAGGAACCCTGTAGCTGCCACAGAGCTTGGAGATTTCCGGTTCGATCTGTTGCTGAAGCTCAAGGCAAGGGAGGTTAGCAGCCGAAGGACTGTCTAGGTGACAGAGAAGGTGTATACTCTTGGGGTGGGACATGCATGTGGGGAAGGAGAGTATGTGAGAAGTGGGCATAAGTGGTTCCTGGGAGAGAATCCTCCTTCTTTTACGTGTATTCTTCGTGTAAACCTTACCTAGCCTAGGATTCCTTACCTGGTGGAGCTTAGTCCCAGCTCGGGGGTGACCTACTGCTGAGAGTGATGAGAAGCGTGGTCTAAGGTTGGGAGGTTTGTGGAAGGTCTACATGCAATTGGTGGTGCGTGACAGTTTCAAAGATAAGTGTCACTATGTTTTTTAATTATGTAATTAATTAAATTGCATACGTGCGATTCTTGCAATGTTATCACGTATTTTGTTGTGCATATGAATTATTGTTTTTTCCATTAACTCTGAAATGCTAGCAGTAATTTTGTGTTTAACTGTGATTAAGAGTTTTAAGTTCATTAGAATGCATAATGTGTTACATAAGTGTTTTTTCCATGTAGTAGCATTGGCCCGACCGTGGGGTTGATGGCCGGGGGCGTTACAGCTCCAATGAAAATAAGATAATAATCCAGAATGCCTTAGAAGTGCACCTTTCCCTTTCCTTTATATCTCCAGTCTATTCATCTATTGAGTTAGTTAACCCCTGGAGTTAACTCTTAACTTTAACTCACATTTGCTTTTCTTTCATTGAGTTATCCTTTTTCACACAAAGTCAACTTAGTAATAGAATGTTATGTTCATGAAGTGTCTTCTGGTTGACTTTGTCCCCAATAGTCTAGTAGGGATAGCTATACTATTGATTCTCTCCAGACCTCTTCATCAAGAGGTGGGGGACATTACACTAAGAGTCTAGAAAGATCTATGTTGAGATTTTTGTTTTAGTGGTAGATGTAGTTTTACTTAATTTCATAACTTATAATTTATGGAAATATGTAAAAAAAATTATCAAGATATTTATATTCAAATTATAATATCATTACTATGTAATATCATATTTATAATATATCTTCTTACCTTTCCATATAAGAGATTTTATGATAATAATGATGATGATTAATTTACATTTAGGCTAAAATTACTACCTTAAGAAAAGAAAAAAATTACTTAGATTTCTTTAAAATATTATTTTCATGTTTGAAAATCATTAAAAGTAGCATTCCAAGATCACTAAAATGGATATATATTAAGTCTCTTTCATATATATGAGTATAAATTTTTATTTATGTTTTCATTTATATGTGGCTAACACATTATTATTAATTGTTTTATAAAATAATACTATAGGTTCCCCAAATGTAAATAGAAATATAAATGTTTCTTTATATGACATTTCATATTTACATCTAATATAACAAATACTTTATAGAAATAAAAAAGAAGAAGATGTCAAATAAATATAAATATTATATACAATTATTATTATTATTATTATATAGAAATATTATAATAATGTAAATATAAATATCTCAATAATAATTAAAAATTTTCATATCCACATAAATTATAAATTATTAGTTAGATTACAATCAACCTAAATCCATCTTAATAGTGAAAATATTTACACCTCAAAATATTTTCTTATATTTAATAAATCCTTACTTAAAATAAACAAATCAAATATTTTTTTAAGAATTACTTATACGACACAACTTAATTATGTTACAACATCTCTACTATTGTGAGGTATAAAAGTGACATCATCTATGATTTTAAATCAAATATTTTTTTAAGAATTACTTACACGACACAACTTAACTATGTTGCAACATCTCTACTATTGTGAGGTATAAAAGTGACATCATCTCTATCATAGATGAAAAAATATCTATATATGGGCTATAAGCACCTTTCCTTGCAACAACAATAAGTTGCCACATTTATGATATTCATTATATTCAATTAAAAATAATTTCAAAAGTTATTTTGCAACTTTTTAAATAAAACAATATGCATTGGAAATACTCATGCATATAATTGGGAAAGAACCCATTTTAAAAATTCTAACAAATTAAAATATAAACAAAGTCAAATTGAATTGTAAGGTTGATAAAAATACAACTTATAAGAAAGAAAGTAAGAAAGAAAGTACACTGTAAAAAAAGAAATTATGAAGAAGAGAATTATTATTCAAATAATTATTTTAAAGTTTCATTTTAATTTTATTTTGTTACATGTATTAATTTTTTATTTTTCTAAGTGGCACTTTAAAATACAATATTGGGGATATGTTGTCACATACTTACATAATATAAATATTAAAAAATAGACATCCACACTAAACCTAGTAGGAAAGAGAAGATTGAATTAAAAACAAGAAAATAAATGGCAAACAAAACTGTGCACATAGATTTTACCTTGGAACCCAAATATAAAAAACAAAATTCCTTGTGTCTTTCTCTCTTATTGTATTATTCATTCACAATAAAGGGTTGCATGAATAACCTTCATCTACACCTAAGACACAATCACCAACATACCCCCTTTCTTTACACAACAACCCTACAATCAATCTAGCTTACATCTACATGACCAATAACCTCTAAAATATTGATCAACTTAATACAATTACAATGTGCCTTATTTATAGGATTTACAATATGCAAATCCTTAAATCACGGTGCCCAAAAATGGTTGCAAATCCTTAAATCATGGTGCCCAAAAATGGTTGCAAATCCACACAAATAATTGGTTTCAAATCCCATGAATCTTGGGATTATGTTACAGCTGACTTCATTCAGATCACTAGTTGACTACCAATCAACTTCCATTTGGTCTTTAGTTGGTTTCACTTGACCTCTCATCGGCCACTTCAAATTCAAACTTCCCCGCTTGATCACTTTGAACTTCTACTTAACCATCGACTCAACTTGTCTCATTGGTCAATCCTTCACTTAGTCTCATCAAATGACTTTTCTATCACTGCAAATAATATAATAACCCAACATTATCCCACTTGTTGTCTTCTTTGTTGATACAAGAGAACATGAACATATATTCATTGACCCATGGAAGTAATTCCCATTTCCTCTCTACACCAAGAAAAAATTGTATCACTTACAAACTTGGTGAAAGAATCTACTATGCTTTTCAACATGTTTACTTTCTCTAGTAGCACCTTGTTTCCTTCCACCATGTTTCTGAAAAAATGGTACCATACATCAATATGCTTCATCCTTGAATGGTAGATTGGGTTCTTTTCTATGCTTTGACTATCATAGTTTATATTCATAGCTCTTTGCTCAAACCCGATCCCTGAACATAGTCGTTGTAGCCATACTACTTCTTTGCTTCCATGAGTGGCTGACATGTATTCATCTTCTATTGTCAACAAGGCTACAACATCCTATCACTTACTCATCCAACCATTAATCCACCAAACATCTTGAACACATATCCATTGTTCGACCTTGGTCAATCTAGATCTCTAGCCCAATCGATGTCAAAAAAACATGTACATCTACTTCAATCTTAGCTTTGGGCTTCTCTTGGTAGCATATAGTATTCTATTTTGTGACACACAAATACATGAACTCTCTCTTGATAGTTTTCTAGTACTCTTTCCCAAGTGTTGACGTGTATATGCTAAACACTCCCACTACATGGGAAATTGTTTGCACCCCAAGGTTTGGGTTAATATTACTCACACGCACAAACGAAGTTGTGTGAGCCCATTCTAGTTTTGCATGTGCACAAGTTGTGTGAGGATTGACAAGAAGCATGTGTCGGACCAATTTTATATATTGTGCATCAATCCCGAGGTATACCAAATGTGCATTAGTCCAAGTGTTAGATGTGCACTAGAAATCAAGAAGACACATGCCAAAATCAAGCAAGGAATCACCGAGAAATCTCTCCAAATGATTACTTCTAGTGGCATGATGGAACGTGGAGCAGAAAAAAGATGAGCTAGTGAGGAAATCAATATTTCCCTGATTCCTGAAAGGAGACATGGAATGCAAGTAGGTGGAAAAGTGTGTGAGACTATTAGTCAGGAGAGAAGGTGGAGAAGAATCAATAGAAAAAGATATTTCGAGAGCCAATAAGGCTAAAAAAGAAAGCAAATATGAAAAATAAGAGGATGTTGTTGCAGTTGTTTCTTGTGTCAAGTTGATTCATTAAGTCACTATGGTTGTCCATTATTGAAGAGATTTATCTAATTCTCTGTATTATTGTAATGATTAAATTCTTATGATTGTGAGTTTGAGTCTGTCATAAGTCTAAGGTCTGAAAGGATGCACATGGAACAATGTATTTTAAATTGGGGAATTATCTAAGGAAGAAATGAGACTCTATTGCTCTCAAGAAATTTTTTCTTAATGGATGTTTGTGTTTAATGGAATGGAAAGGATAATAAAGTTGTAGAGATTATGATCTAATATTTGTTACTTGTGTGGAATTTGGATATGTGTGTGTATTTGTTTTCATATTAATGATAGTAAGTTTTCAATTATAGAATTTATGAATGTCAATAGAGATGGATCTCTGTGTCTTTAGACCTTCATCCCTGGCACAAGAATAGATGGTCTATTTGATCCTCATTTCATCTTGGGTGAGACTTTCTTCGACCTTGGCTGAAGATTGATATTTCGAGGCTTTGGGGTTTTTGTTGGTCAACTTTGGATGAACCTAATATGGAAACATGCAAGAGTGAAACAGAACAACAAATGGGTCCATTGTTCGGACCTAAAAGTTTTGTATTGAAGGATGAAGGCTGAGAATGAGGTGGTATCCATCTTGGGAGGAAATTCAAKACTGGATAACTGCAAAGGAACATGAGTTTTCCCTGTGGGAAACTCAAGGTATGAGAATCAATGTGAAGAGATGGAAAGATAATCATCTCTACATTGATATGCATGAGAAGTTCTCTGCAAAAATTCCATGTCTGTTATAATAATGGTTGGAAAAGAAAACTTCTACCAATTCTTCCTTGTGGCATCTAGAACCAGTGGTTTTGGATCAATCCACACTTGATAGGTTGAAGACATTGAACAATAAATGGACTCGAGCCATTGATTTATGGTTTTCTTGAGTAAAGGAGAGATGTATTATTTAATTTGTTGTGCATTACACTGATTCTTTTAGGGAGGTTGAAAGAAAATTCGTGGAAGGTCCAAGAAAAAAAATGTTGTTGGATTATTGAGGGAGGGGGGGGGGTGAATCAGTAATGAGAAATTATACCATTTATTAATCCTTTAAACCACAATGTATATTCTTTTATTTATTCAACCATGTTCATATGTTCATCATTAATATCTTACTATATCATAAGAATTAACATTCATAAGTGAATAATAAACAATAAAAAAAACATCCACACAATGCACAGTACACCAATATTTATGTGGAAAACCAATGCGGGAGAAAAAAACGTAATTATTTTCTTATATGTCAAGAATTACTTTGATGGAAGAACCAACTTCCAATTCTCCAATTACAACTAGAAAAAGGCTCCGACCCCCGAGTTTCGCAGGCTACAACTTGAGGGAAGCTCCAACTCCCAAATTCTCTAGATACAACTAGAAGGAGGATACAACCCCCTATGTTATTGAGATATAACTGAAAGGTGGATACAACCACCTATCATTGCCCCGTCCAACCACTCTGAAATATGAGTAAAATGATAGAACCACTATCACACTGTCACTATGAGATATAATGCCATAAACATGTACCAATATATGCCACCAATCTAAAAAGGATCCAGAGAATATTAAGGATAGCTCATAATTCACAGAAGCAACTCAAGAAGCTTAGAATGGCCTCATCAGATAGAGAAAGGGGAAAAAAATCAAATTCCTCAAAACTCAGTGAAAGTTCCATCATCGTGAAGAGCACGTCACAAGATTTCCAATGGTGTAAATGGATTGTCAAACTGAGTTACGGATCAAAAGATATTCACGGTCAAATTTTGGTCAACCTATCCCAGTCAACAGAGGATGAGTCACCATCTATATTGCTAACATCAACATCAATATGGATGATTTCATCATCCATACAGTGTACTTGAAACACGTAGGAGGTGACACGTGTGATGCTGACATCAACATGGTGACGTGGCATAACCAGAGGCTCCCACGTGTCACTCATTTTTGGATTTTTCGGGTCAATCCATGGACCAATGAAAAAGTGCAATGTGGCAGTCCATATAGCCACGTGGAAAATTGTACGGTGACATGGAAGGATGATGTGGCA
>JASDQU010371830.1:33887-55096 GCA_032191745.1 Picea mariana | reverse complement strand
AGGTGACACGTGTGATGCTGACATCAACATGGTGACGTGGCATAACCAGAGGCTCCCACGTGTCACTCATTTTTGGATTTTTCGGGTCAATCCATGGACCAATGAAAAAGTGCAATGTGGCAGTCCATATAGCCACGTGGAAAATTGTACGGTGACATGGAAGGATGATGTGGCAGGTGACTGTGCAGGTGGTTGGTGTGGCCCAATGGTTGGTTGCCACGTAGCCCAGTCATGGGATGCCACGTGGAAATAGGAAAATGCCTAATGATGGCCTAAGAACTGAATTTCAAAAATAAAAAAAGATGAGCTTGCCATATCTAGCGGAGCTCCGCCAGATCTGGAAGCAAACAAAATCCTATGACAAATCTAAAACCACCTCTAAAGTTGGAGAACTACCAGTCCATATATATATGTGGGTGTGTGTGTATGTGTGTGTGTGTGTTATAACAATAACCCAAAAGGGGAGGCCTATGGGCTTGACCCTGGGACCTCCCCCTATGCAAACGCCTTAACTATATCTCCGCCATCATTGGGCCAACAAAATACCTTGTATAGTCTGCCCCGCTTTTTGGTTATAAGTCGAGTCTTCCCACTGATGGAGGAAGGAGGGCATGTGATGGTATGGTCGAGAACGAGAATCGAGATGCAGTACAAAGAATTAAATGTAGGGAGAAAGCATGGAAATTGAGATGAGTTTTCTCAAGGAATTGGGAGTGCCAGAGTCAAATTGAGGCATGGAGATAGTCATTTTTGGGTAATTCAACACCATGAATTCAATGGTGTTGTCTGTTTTCTGATCTGAGAAAAGACTCTACAACTTAATTTCAGAATGAGGTATACTTATGTATTTTTCCAAATTCTTTTGTTGAGTTAATAAAAAGGCCTACCCATTTGAGAGAAAGACCTAGAGATGTAGTCCACCAAGGATGAACTCCATTATAAATTTTTTTCATTCATATTTGATGCTTATGTCTCTTCATTATTGAGCCTTTCCTTCTTTAATGGTGCACTTTAATTTATGCTCATTTAATACAATTCTTTATAATTTACTTCGATGAAAAGATCTTGGATCATGTTGGTATCATAGGAGGCATCTTTGATGTGAATTGTTGAGTGTGAATGCTTACTAGGGCCAAGCATAAACAAGGTGAAGGAACTCTTAATACTTTCAATATATAAGTTGGATGTGCATCCCAAAGGAAGAAAATGGAATAGGAGGAAAAGCGTGATGAACAGGAGAAAAACTTCCATATGGTCTTTTATCACATGTCAGAATGGTCAAATGAATGTATGGAGACTACGAGAAGAGGATGAAGAAGAAAAGGGAAGAAAAAGGAAGCACACGGTGATGATGATGCTTAGGTAACTTAAGGGTCTAGAGGAGAGCATCCCGAGCCTCCATCTTCACCATCAAGTTCTAGCTCTTCTTCCTCTAATCATTCTCATCATTTTCATCATTTTATCTATAAAGATTCTTTTAACAAACCATTATTAAATCTTGATGTAAAATTTTCTTTACCTATGTTTAATGGAGATATTAATTCCGAAAATCTAGATAATTGGATCCGACAAACGTATATTTTCATGTTCAACATATTGATGAAGAGGAATTTGAAGTGAAACTGGCTTCTCTTCGGTTGGAAGGCATCACTCTCGTATGGTGGGAGAGAAAACTTTAGGATAGAAGTAAGTGTGGTAATCTTATTTTCTCATGGTCGGAATTTAAATCAACAATAAGGAAGAAATTTTATCCATTGAGTTATTTACATAAAGCAATGATGGAATGGAAAACTTTAAGACAAAGTAAAGGTCAAACTGTACAAAGTTTCACAGAAGAATTTAGGAAGAAATATCTTGCATTAAACATTCATTTGGATTCTTATGAAACTTTAATGAATTATATTGGCGCACTTCACAGTTATATTCATCATACTTTGCTATTGTTTAACCCCACCAGTCTTGATCAAGTTTGTGTGCAAGCCACTCACCTTGAGAATAGGGGAAAGCATGTTCAAGAAGATCTGTTGGCCCTTGACCAAGTTTTGGGATATTCTTGGTCAATTTTGATCTATTTTGGGACTTCAACAACCTATCAAAAACAGAGCGCAAGATGAAGCAGAGGTCGCTGGATATCAACCCCTTTTTGGGTCCTTTTTTGGATTTGGGAATATGTAATGGGAATGGGATGTAGACCCATGGGTTTACCCATGTTTAGGCCTATTTTGTATGTACAAATAGAAGGCTAGGCAATGTAAGAAGTTGTTTAATAGTGCACAAGAGTTGTGCAAGTTCGCTAAGTGCTAGGAGTTGGATCTGTGTGATCGAGAATTGTAAGGCTTCATTCATACTGTGTGAAACCTGTAGAGCTAAGTGCAAGTCATTGTAAGAGACTGTGAAGGGCTTTGTGCTGTAACGAAAGGAAGGAGGATCTAGCGAGCTGGGAATATCTCCTGTCCTATGCGGAGTAAGAGTTTTGTGGCTCTATGAATGTAGATGAATGATTGAAGCTAATAAAGAAGAAGAGTTGGTGGATGTATCCCCAAGGTGGGGGTGAACTATGTAAATATCGTGTTATTCTACTCTGTGTGATGTTCTGATGTATTTATGTGTTATTTGCTAAGTGATTTGGTATAGATAGATAGATATGTTTATGCTTTGTGCTTATGATGAATTTGGATGCTAGATATGACATATGTTAACTTTCTTAATGCTTGAGTCTACTAGATTTAATCTAATCTTGTGTGCTAAGTGATTATATACATTAGAGCAGGTTGAATGAAGCGATGCTATGTTTTATTTGTGAAGTAGATATTAGGTAAATAATAATGAACTAACAGTGCTAAGTGCTTTATTAAGTTTCATAATCATAGATCTGTGTCCCAGCTAAGGTTGCAAACACCTGAGTCCTGCAACCACCCCTACCTCTACCTCGAGTGAGACTTCATCTTCTTCACAGGTGTTTTCGAAAAGGCCGGTAGTTAGGGTTTTTTTGGTGTGTTGTTGTAGCGTTGAAACTTGGGTCTGCCCCTATGTCAACAAGATCCCACAAATAAACCTTCCAATCTCCCACATAAGCCATTTAAGAAATTTAAAAGGAAGGACAAGAAGACCTCCACAGTAAAGAGAAAAGAAGGAAAGCCATTTTTCACTCATTGCAAGAAACGTGTTCACGATGATGAACATTGTTGGAAACTACATCAAAAAAAGAGACTGAAACAATTTGATGGAAATGGGAAGACAAAGAACATTGCTACAATGCAACAAGATGTTGGTTCCGATTAAGGATATGAAGGAAATATCATAGCGGTTGGAGTACAAGGTAAAGATTCCCTTCATGCTAGTTCAAATTCCAATAACGAATCTCATGATGATGAATGAAAGAGGAAGGAATTATTTCATATAAGAGTTGTATCTAAACACACTAAGATAGATACATTATTTGATCTAGGTTCCCAAGTAAACTTGATAATTGAATCACTTGTCAAAAAGATGGGTCTTGAAACAAAACCAACTCCAAATCCTTATCCTCTTGGTTGGGTATGTGATAAAGAAAAAATTAATGTCACCAAGCAATGTAGGGTCAGATTTTTTATTGCTTCAAAGTTGATTGATGAAGTGGATTTGGATGGTGTATCACTGGGTATATGTAGCATAGTGTTGGGGAGTCCTTATCTTTATGATAGAAAAGTAGTATACTTTCGTCATGAGAATAAATACCACCTTACTAAGGGGGAAGTGGAATATATTGTTAGAGCTCACAGCATGAGGGTAAACACAACACTTGTTAGTGCAAGACAAATGAAGAGAATCGTAAACACTAATAAGAGATATGTACTCATGGTATTAAGGGAGAAAGATGTCGGAACATATGATGTTTTCCAATGATGTGATCCTTCTCATAATAAAAAATTAATTGATATTATTTCCAAGTATGATGATATTTTCTAGGATCCAGATGGATTACCTCCTAAGAGAGAAATACAACATGAAATACTTCTTCAATAGGATTCTCCTCTTTCTAATGTGGGCATGTAGTGGGCATGTACATGATGTCAGTTGTAGAGATGACAGAGATCAAGAAGCAAGTACAAGTCTTATTGGAACAAGGGGTCATCAAGACCAACTCATCTCGTTGTGGTTCTCTGATAATGATGTTGCGAAAGAAATATGGGACATGGCGGATGTGTGTTGATTATCGGGCCTTAAATAAAATCATGGTGAATAATTTCTACTGTCTTCCTCGTATAGATTATTTAATTGATCAGTTAAAGAATGTTGTGTATTTCTCTAAGTTTGATTTGCGCAGTGGATACCATCAGATCAGGGTTGCAGAACAGGATGCATGGAAGACTTCCTTTAAATCCAAACAAGGATTTTTTGAGTGTTTAGTTATGTCATTTGGGCTTTGTAATGCTCCTACAACATTCATGTGTGTGATGAATGATGTATTTAGGCCTTTTCTAGATAATTTTGTGATTGTATATTTTGACAAAATTCTTATATTTAGCAGGACWTGGGATGAACATGTGATGCATGTAAAGTAAGTATTGGATACTTTGGAAATGGAAACGTTGTATGTAAAATTGTCCAAATGTGAATTTGRTAAGATTTCACTTGTGTACTTAGGTCATATTGTAGGAGGACAATTGAAAATTGATCCTTACAAGATTGATGTAATTGTAAATTGGCCTGAGCCCAAAAGTGTAACCAAGATACAGAGCTTCTTAGGTGCAATCCAGTATTGGAGGAGGTTCATTTCAAACTTTTCCTTTATAGYAGCTCCTTTCCATGCCTTAACCAATGTGAAGAACATTTTTCAGTGGGGAGGAAAGAAAAAAAATGCTTTCGACACTTTGAAGGAAAACATCAGTATCACACCAGTATTATCACTGTCGAATCTTCAACAACCCTTCGAGATCAAGACAGATGCCAATGGATATGCCATGGGTGCAGTATTGATGCAATATCATAAGCCTATATGTTACCACTCTACAAATTTTAACCAAGTTGTTGTTAATTATCATACATATGATAAAGAGTTGCATGCATTAGTTCAAAGCATAAAGAAATGGAAGAACTACTTGTTATGGAAGGAAACAATCATACATACAGATCATCAACCCTTACAGTATCTCCAAGCACAAACCAAACTGCACCAATCTCGAAATTACAGATGGATTGGTTTCCTATAAAAAAATCATTTGGTAATCAAGTACAAAAAGGGTACAAGTAACAAGGTAGTTGATATGACTTCTATACCTCCTATTGTTGCTTCTATTATTTTTAAGAATGCTTTTTTATCTCATGATAGCTATGTGGAACAATATGCCATTGATGGATATTTTAAATAAGTATATGAGAAGCTAACCCATGGTGCGCATGTAGAGAATTATTGTCTACAAGGAAAACTACTCTACCATATTGGAAAGCTATGTATTCCTACAAGTGAACGAGTCCATGTAATATGAGAAGCTCAAACTTCTCTTGTGTCTGGGAATTTTTGGGTAGGAAAAACTATGGCTCATTTGCAAAGGTTTTGTGACTGGCCTCAAATGAAAGCAGTTGTAACTAAATATGTAAAGGGGTGTGTGATATGTTCTACGTGTAAGACCATTAATAGAAAACTAGGGCTATACTCACCACTTCTCGTTCCATCCCATCGATGGGAAAGTATCTCCATGGATTTTGTAGGGGGTTTAACAATGTCAAAAAGGAGTCATGAATATTCTTATATTGTAGTGGATAGATTCAACAAGATGTGTATCCTAATGCCATGTAAAAATCAAATCATTGTTGAGCAGACTATTAATCCCTTCTTTCAGTATGTTTGGGTTCACTTTGGGTTACCCACATCCATTATCTTGGATCGAGATACTCGATTCCTTGGGGATTTTTGGAAAAGCTTGTGGAGAATGATGGACACCAAGTTGAAGAGAAGCACTATTTTCCATCCATAGATTGACGGACAGACAAAGGTTTTTAACTGAACAATGGTACTTCTACTTCAAGGCTATTGGAGCAAGCATCCCAAGTTATCGGATGAACAAATACCCTATGTACAACATGCTTACAACCTATGATTACTTTCCTCCACTCAGTGTTCTCCTTTTGAGACATGTTTTGGGTATTTACCTAAAGTTACTTTGGACTTGATGTATGGGAGAGATGTCGATTCAAATGAATAAATAAATGATGACAAAGTCTGCAAGTTCATCCAGAGGATCTAGTAGGTACACCAAGCAGTCAAGGAATAATTGGAGAAACTTCAAGCACAATATAAATCTTGGCATGAAAAGCATAGGGTTGATCATTAGTTCTAGGTTGGAGACCAATTATGGATTCACATAAACAAGGAAACATTGAAGGGTGAAGGGAAGAAACCCAATCCCATTCATTATGTACCCTTCACTATGTTTGAGAAAAGTGGTACCAATTCTTTTCGTCTAGATTTTCCACCTTATATACAGATCTACTCAGTTGTAAATGTAGAGAACTTGAAACTTTTTGAGCCTCCCATGATCATGGATCAGGATGAGGAAGTTTCAATACCTTCAGTTGATGAGTTTTCTCCTGAGTATTTGGATGAGTTAAAGGAAGATATCATCATGGACAAAAGGAAAAGGAATTCACGCAAGGGTGATGTTGATTATCTTCAAGTAGGTTTAAAGGGCACACATCCGAGGAAGGAAAAGTGGATTAAGAAGGACAAGGTGAGGGAACTCTTCCCTCACTTATCTTTTGATTGATGAAATATTTTGGTGGTCCAAAAATATCTCACTAGTGGGAAGGCATGATCCAAAAAGGATCCAGAGAAGACTAAGGACAACTCAGAATTTCGCAGAAGGAACTCAGGAATCTCAGAATGGCCTAAAAAAATAGAGAAAGGGGAAAATCCTCAAACTTAGTGAAAGTGGCATCATCTCGAAGAGTGCGCCGCAAGATTTCCAACGACGTAAACGACTCATCAAACAAAGTTACAGATCAAAATATATTCACGGTCAAAGTTTGGTCAACCTAGCCTAGTTAGCAGAGGATGAGTCAGCATCTGTACTGGTGATTTCAGCATCAGTACATATGATGTCAACATCTGTATAGTGTACGTGTCATACGCAAGAGGTTATTCATGTCATGTTGACGTCAACATGACGCCATCATGATGACATGGTAGAATGAGAGACTAACATGTGTCACTCATTTTTTTCTTTTTTGATTCAATATGTGAACCAATGAAAAAGCACCATGTGGCAGTCCATACATCCATGTGTCAAACCATACAGTGATGTGGCATGATTATGTTAGATTTTTGGTAGTAGTACAAAGTGGAAAGAAGGATGATCGTGGGGAAAAAAAGCATGCAAAAAGTGAAGCAGCAGCTAGAAGGAAACACAGCATGCGTGCATGCAAGAAAGCATGCATAAGGAAAGTAATAGTTGGAAGGAGGAAGAACACACGAACATGGGAGGAAGAGCTAACATTGGTAGGTTTAGGGTTTTGGTAACAAATTGTAATGGATAAAGATCCAAAGATGTATAAATACCGATATTGAGGTATTGTGGACGAGTTCTGTATTTTTTGAGGGATTTTGTAGTTGTTTCAATTTAGTTAGTAGTTGGCTTTGCATTATCATAGATATGTCTGAGTTGATGCGATATGTAATGGTTTTGTATGAACTATTTTGTAACTTGTTGATCAAGATGAGAGGAGATAAGGTAGATCTTGAGGATTAGATTGTAGGTTGAGGAGCCTGGTGTGGTCTAGTTCACCTCATATAGATCTTACCCATCCAAGGAGAATTGTAAGCATGCGACGTTGTAGATGCAGAACTACCATAATAAAAGAGATGAGAGCCAAATATTTGTGGACGTAGCCCAAGAGGGGGTGAACCATGGTAATATTTGTGTAATGTGATGAAGCCATGCATATATTTATCCTCTTTTCAATAGTTAAATATTGTTCTTAATGAATGAATGTGTTATTATATTGCTATGAAATGTGGTTGCGCTATTAAGGAAATAAGTTTCTGAAGGTAATTCATAGTCGTGAATAACAATAGTTTACAATCACAAGTTATAGTAAATTGCTTTGAATACATATCTCATATCTCATACTCAATCGTGGTTTGTAAACACCTGAGTCTTATAGCCACCCATTGAATATATCTCAGGTGAGACTACGTAGCACATCTGTGTGTTGTGTTGCCTTCTGGTTTACCAGGAGGGATGATAATTTTAGAGGACTTGTTGGAAACCTGAAACACATGAAACCTGGTTCAATGAGAAGCTCATAATAGAGGAGAGTATCCAACAAATGGTTCTATTGTCGTAGGTAGGAACAGAGGGGGATTTATTATATGAGATAGGTTGAGCAAGAAACGAGCAAAGAAAAGAAGAGAGCAATGGACCATTAGAAGGGAATGTTGAGACCGTGGAACCCTATGAAAGAAGATATCGAAACTTGGTTGAGAACAAAAGAGCTATAGTTTTGACAAAAAGACAATAGAAACCCTAGAATAACACCCCACAAATATCTGGACAAATACGTTTTTATTGATTTACGCGAAGTCTTTTTCTGTGATTTTCCACATCTATTGCAGGAGTGGATAGTAAGGTTGAAGGATAACCATACAATGAACTGGGTTTGACATCTAGAATGGACCATGGTATAGATTGAGTAGTTATAACAGGTGAACAACAAGTTCACCCGTGTAATAAACTTTTGGCTTGAAAATATTGTGGCAGGCTTCATAACAGAGTTTGCAGTTGACACAACGAAGTCATACATTGTAGCAGAGAAAGAATTTCTACATGGACCTCGAGGAAGGTACATTTGATCACTGTATAATTCTATTAAGATACTTTTATATAACAAAGGTGTAATGACAATGGAATCTGACAACTAAACTTCCCTATGTGCATGGGGGAAGGGGGGAAGCACTGATAGAGAGAGGAGGAATGGAAGGAGGTAAGGATAAGGGAAAGAAAGAGGAGGAACCTTTGGACCCGATCATTATGAACAATGACTAGATCAAGTGGATCTTGGCATCAACGGGAAGAACGTGTAAAGGAGTACCCTACAAATAGAAGGTGAATACCAAGAAGAGAGTCATATTCGCAAGGGAAGGCTTGGTGAGTGATGAGGAATAGGTAGAGGATCTCTGGGCTATGGAGCAGATTGAGGAAATCTTGCACACGACATATGAGAGGAAGGAGAGAGGTCCAAGGATGGGAGGAGAAGGAAACCATCATATCCATATTAATGTCATTGTGGAACCCATAAACCCATGTGCGACTAATACACCAAAGAGAACACCACCATTTAGACAACCAAACTTCAGAGGTAGTCCAACAACAAGAAGTACATCGACACAAGGAGAAACAACTGGAGGATCCAGTCCAAGCAGTAGTAGTTAAGTATTTACACCATGTGGAAGAGGTAGTAGTTAAGTATTCAGAATGGCAGGACACGTTCCCACCATCAGGTTACCAAAATTTTGGGAAGAAGTAGTAGAACACCCTAAGAAGAATTTGTTCATTTGTGCAAAGATCTGGGAAGCAAAATAGATCATTGATGAAGATACCAAACTTGTGCATCTAGCTATTACGCTAAGATACCATACACTCTAATGGTACATGATTCTAGACACAAACAATGCCCCGGGGATGACAAGGACACTGGTCAACATTAAGAAGTTACTGATAAATGAGTTCCAAAATCCAAGATCAGAGGATCAGTACATGAACGAGATGATCGAAATAAGACAAAAACTAGGAGAGTCTGTATGGGATATCGATCATAGATTCAAGTGATTGAAGGGAAAGTTAAAATACCTCATGACCGATATGCAACATTGCCCCTGTTTTTTCAACTCATTATTCCTGCACTTAAAATACCCTTTATGACAATAAAAATTTTAGACACAGGTAGAGGCTCTGTAGGTAGCCTTGCAACTAGAAGAGAACCAATACCATTAGATAGATCCAACAATCGAGGAATTGAAGGAGGATTTGAAGAATCTAACATTTAAGATGAACCAAAATAAGAAAAAGGACAAATGAGAACTCGTTTGGTGTACCAAATGCAGGATGGAAGGACACCACAAGAACAAATGCCCAACGTTCACGCAGTATATGGCAGCAGGTATGCCAAATCCATTACCACCGGGAGGACTATGGTGTGAAATCTACAAAAATCTGGGTCACGACCCTTATCACTGCACGATGATGTATAAATACCAGACACTCCCAAAGAGTTAATATTGCACCTTTTTCAAGTCAGTGGGCCATGATGATAAAGATTGCAGAACTATGTAGATGATGCGAGAAAGGACATCAAATGCATATAGAGTACAGGCTAAAATGATGACTGGGAAAACAATGCCACAGTTCAACCCAAACCTAGCTCCATACAACACTGCATAGCAGCAGTATAATATTGTGCAACAAATGTACAATAACACAAAGCCTCAGTACAACCTGACATAGCCTCAGTACAATATTGCACAGTATAATCAGGCACCACAGTATAACGCACCAAGAGGCGATTGAGCAGGCTACAGAGGAGGAGGATGAGCTAGAGGAGGTTTTGGACAAGCTATAGGACCAGTCACATGTCAAAATTGTCAGCAACTAGGATGTTATGCATGGGAATGTCCACTACCACCAACAACTTGTATGTATTATCATGCATTGGACCACGATACAGAGGAATGTCCAACATTACTAGTAAAGATTCAGGAAAAGAGGAACTAAAACAATTAGAATTTTCAGTGGATCTCAACCGAAGCAAGGGATGAAGGAAGAAACATCAATATAGTCACTCATGGAGGAGCTAAAAAAGGCACTGACTCAGTTTCGCAGGAACCAAAACAAAATCAGTGGGTGAAGAATAACACCAAATCAAAAAAGAAGTTTGACGTGCAAAAGGAGAAGGACATATTCAAGCAAGCCAGATAAGAATTTCAGAAGGAGGACATGTCATCGAATTCAACTGCGCAGCAAGACAAGGAAGCACTAGAATACGATATGCCTCCAGCATCGGATCATACCAACGGGATGCAACCCATGGGAAAAGTAAGTAAAAACAAAGGATTTTTTCAATCATGTGTAAAGGTATTAAGTGATCCCTCATTTGTGAAAGTATTGCAAAGCATACTATAAAAATGTAGTAGTGGGACAGAAGAAAATCTAGAACCAAAAACAGTTAATCACCTAAGACAAGTAGGGAATTTAGACTAAATGAGAACATTGGGGATTTCAATATGGGAGACATAATACTGGATCTAGGATCAGAAGTGAATGTATAACCAAAGAAGACATGGAAATGCAGGGGAGAACCAACATTAGGATACTCACCTGTCCAATTGAAACTAGAAAACCAGCATAGCGTCCTACTAATCGGTAGACTGAAAGGAGTGATAGTAGATCTTGATGGAGTACGCACTAAAGCAGAATTTGAAGTCATTGAAATAGTGGACGGCACAACACCATATCCATCATTGCTTGGTTTCGATTGGGTGTTTGAAAACCAAGCCATAATAAATTTGAAAACTAGGAAAATTTCATTTGAGTCTGGAGAATATAGGCTCATCACACCATTAGACCCATCATAAGGGGAGAGGTTTGTAGAACCTACTTGTGTAGACTTAGAGGAAATCATCCAGTTGTACAGAAAAACTGTGCACGATGAGGATTACATAAACCCAACTGCAAATGGGGTACTCAGTTGGTGGAGCATTGCTTAAAGTGAAACAGACTCATACACTAGGTTAGAGAACTGGCAGTAGAGGCTACATGAAGTATCCATGTGAAGATGTGCAAGAATAGACCGCGTAACAATATGGGTAGGCACATAAATCAGAGAAGGACCCAGTTTTCACAGACTAAACGATTTGGAAACATTCTTGACACAGTACGGAGATGCAGTGTTAGAGAATCAGAGACTGTTAACACTTGACTTAACACTTAAGGCCATACCCGCAATATGGTGGAGCGCACACAAGGATACAATCATAGATTGGTACCAATGTAAGCAGTTACTAGACAGAACAAAGAAACAACAAACAACAGAAATATGAAGGACAAGGGACACCAGCGAAACACTTGGAGAAGTGAAAAACGTTGTGGAAAATGACACCCCCATAGGAATGGCCTCATTACTTCATACACACTCTAGAGGGCATACCATCGAATTGGTATACAGACCAAGAATTGCACAAGGGAACTGCGACCTAGCGACATTGCAACAAAATGTTTCCATCACTTTCTCATTTGAACATGAGAACCCCAACATAGATGCAACCCTTAAATAGATCATAGGAGTAATATTCATCAAAGAAACTGAAGTACAATTGATCACATAAGAACAACAGTGGAACAAACAAGTAGTCAAGGACCTGTTGGCATATTACCACGTACAAGAGGAAGCACCAGATCAAGTTGATCCACGCGATATTTAGATCGAAGAAGTAGAAGGAGAAAGAGACGTGGAATGCCCACCCATAGAATTTGAAGTCATTTCCGTGCCGATCAAGGTAAAAAAAATTAACATCAGGACAACTGAGCAGCCCAAAATGGCCAACATTGGGGATTATTGGGATGAGCAAATAGTAGAAAGCATCACAGAGTTGTTGCGCGAATACAATGACCTATTTTTCACAACATTTATAGAGATGAAGGGTATAGTCGGAGAACTAGGAGAAATCAAGATACCACTTAGACCTGATGCAAGACCTATTAGACAATGACTCTACAGATTGAACCCAATATACAAATAGAAAGTCAAAGTTGAGATCGATAGGATGCTCGAAGCCGACATCATAGAACTAGTTGAGGAGTCAGAATGGATAAGACCAATGGTAGTACATGACAAGAAACAAGGAGGTATTAGGATATGCGTCGACTTGAGGAAGTTGAACGATGCATGCCTACACGACCCATTCCCTACACTGTTCATAGATGAATTTTTAGAGAATGTGGGAGGACATGAAGCTTACTCATTCACTGATGGATTCTTAGGGTATCATCAGATTAAGATAGCACAGGAGGATATATACAAGACCATGTTTGCGAAAGAATGGGGATCTTATCAATACACAATCATGTTGTTTGGACTGAAGAATCAACCAGCAATATTCTCCAGAGTGGTCATCACAGCATTAAAGAATTCATCCATCAATTTCTTGAAGTATACCTGGATGATTGGACAGTCTATAATCTGTTTAAAAACCATGTGGAATTTTTACAGCCGATGTTAGAAAGATGTGGACGATGTCATATATCAATGAATATAAAGAAATGCATATTTGGAACACCGTTTGGGATACTATTAGGCCATATAGTATGCAAACAAGGTCTATTAGTATATCCAGCAAAGATCAAAGTCATTGTTAACTTTCCAACACCAAAAATAGTGTGTCAGCTAAGAGTGATGTTAGGACACACATGATACTACAACAAATTCATCAAAGGATCTGCAAGGTACTTGTTTCTCAGAGCCAGGCCAGACTCGAGGAACAAGAAGGCGAACGGATCCATTTTTGATGGATACCTACCCAACCTACAGGAAGCCATATCCAAGACATGAAGAATTACACTAGAAGCTATCACGCGATGTGCAGACATCTCCAAATTCCAGGCAACATGAAAAGCAATGTGGATACAGGAAAAGAATGATCTGGCGAAACAGTGGCTACAGATGAACTACTACATCACAGAGGGTGATATTTACATGGTCATAAATGAATGTCCTGAGGAATGGAGGATTCCATACATTGCCCAGGAAGTGTTGAAAAGAACAACAGAGGAAGAGGCAGAGTAGGGAGAAATGTAGCTTCCAAAAATCCAAGTGCCCAAGAAACCAAGAATGGGCCAAGGCAAGCCAACATAGGCAGACAAAGAGCCAAAGAAGATAGGGACCAGAAGGGGAAGAAGGAGAATACACAGTCGACCATGGAACAATAGAAATAGGTTGAGGGAGCACATGAGACCACCTCAAATCCTAACACACAAGAACCAGGGAGAAATAAGAAACCAACCACACAAACAGGAGGCACATGCAAGATATCAAAGGCACAATGAACACCGCCATAATATATGATCATGGATGATGATGGGGATATGATCTCCAGAATGGTCCAGGATTGTCTAGTTGAGGACTTCCACCATGTTGCACGTCATAGGGACAATATCCAAGAAGAGTTGGAATATATAAAACAACTCATCAAACAAATCAGGGAAGGGTAGAAAGCAAGCAGTAGGGGAATCATACCATCAACACCACAAACAGAAGGAAGAGTGCAAGAAGAAGAACGAGAGTTAATCCAAGCAATATTGCAACCACGCGTAACATTCCATATCAACCCCAGTATGTTGTGCATGGATGAAATTGTGGGGTAGACACCCTTGAAGAAATTAAACCAAATCCAACTTGTGTTGACAAGGACACCATCAGGGGCACTACACAGTTTGCAGGTGAGCGTAAACCACGAGGTATAGTCTCGTGCATGCAGAGACTTAAAAAATTTGAAGCAAGTAACAAAGAAGTGTGATGCATTGGAAACAGTATATGAGAAGGATAAATCTGAGACCAAGGAAGAAAGGGCATGCATAAAAGGATTGGAGCAGAAAGTGGTAAGAACTTACGAGAAGATTCCACATGCCACACAGAGTGAGGAAATCGCAGCAACAAAAAATATTGATTGGATTGTGCAAAAAATTGATCAATACCAGAAGGAGATCGAGAATATCTGAGAGCATCTTATACCAACCACTCCACCAAAAGTCAAGGATAAAAATAAGCAGGAAGCAACAGCGCAACTGCAGGAGATAGAGCAACAAGTTAGCACCACAGCTAACTTGTTTGATAAAGTAGCGCTGCTTTGGACCAAGATGGAGGAGGATCCACAGGTCCAATAGTGGGAAAAGGAAGAGGAAAGGATCAATGTAGTGATCCAAGAGCTCAAGCAGAAGAAAAAGACAATACCAATCCCAGAACCAGTCAAAGGGATGTAGGAGATGAAGAAGTTATAGGCAGAACTCATCACTGCCCAAATGCATAAATATGAGCATCAGGCTCAAATAGAGCCATTGCAGGAGAGGGTAGCAGAGGTACTCGCAGAGGGAGATAAATATAAGACACAGATAGAAAAGACCTAGGCAGAATGTGCAGGATTGATCAACGACGAAGTGGCAGTCTAGGTAGTGGACATAATCAAGGAGAAGACCGCACAGGCACTGACACAATCAGCAGAGCTCAAGGAAAAGTTCCAGATGATCACCAAGGAGATCGATGAAGCTCAAAAGGATTGGGTGGCTCGGGATGAGCCACATGTCAGTGTTGGGGGCCTATTTGTAGCAGGATGAAGTGGAAATAAGGATGATCATGGGGAGAGAAAGCACATAGAAAGTGAAGCAATAGCTGGAAGGAAACTCAGCATGCACGCATGCAAGAAAGAAGAGCTCAAGGAAAAGTTCCAGACGATCACCAAGGAGATCGATGAAGATCAGAAGGATTGGGTGGCTCGGGATGAGCCACATGTCAGTGTTGGGGACCTATTTGTAGCAGGATGAAGTGGAAATAAGGATGATCGTGGGGAGAGAAAGCACATAGAAAGTGAAGCAACAGCTGGAAGGAAACTCAGCATGCACGCATGCAAGAAAGCGTACACAAGGAAAGCAACAGCTGGAAGGAGGAACAACACACACACATGGGAGGAAGACCTAATGTCGGTAGGGTGGGGGTTTTGGTAACAAATTGTAATGGTTGAAGAGCCAAAGATGCATAAATGACGATACTAAGGTATTGTGGACAAGTTTTGTATTTTTTGAGGGATTTTGTAGTTGTTCTGATTTAGTTAGTAGTTGGCTTTGCATTATCATAGATATGTCTGAGTTGATGTAGTATGTAATGGTTTTGTATGAACTATTTTGTAAGTTGTTGAGATATAGGGGAGGAGAGAAGGTAGATCTTGAGGATTAGATTACAGGTTGAGGAGCCTGGTGCAGTCTAGTTTTCCTCATATAGATCTTACCCATCTGAGGAGAATTGTAAGCGTGCGATGTTGTAGATGCAGAACCACCATAATAAAAGAGTTGAGAGACAAATCTTTGTGGACATAGCCCAGAAAGGGGTGAACCACGGTAACATCTGTGTAATGTGATGAATGTATGCATATCTTTATCCTCTTTTCAGTAGTTAAATATTGTTCTTAATGAATGAATGGGTTATTATATTGCTATGAAATATGGTTGTGATATTAAGAAAATAAGTTGATGAAGGTAATGCACAGTTGCAAATAATAGTAGGTTACAATCACAAGTTATAGTAAATGGATCTTAATATAGATCTCATATCCCATACTCAATCCTGGGATGTAAACACCTGAGTCTTACATCCACCCATTGAAGCTATCTCAGGTGAGACTGTGCAGTGCATCTGTGTGGTGTGTTTCCTTCTAGTTTATCAGGAGGGCCGATAGTTTTAGAGGCTTTGTTTGAAACCCAAAAGACATGAACTCTAAGTCAATAAGAAGCTCAAAATAGAAGAGAGTAGCCAATAGGGAGGTTGATGTGGAAATTGATGTGGAAGGTGACATGGAAGGTGATTGTGCAGGTGGTTGTCGTGGCCCAATGGTTAGCTTCCACGTGGCAGTTGGAAAATTCCCAATGAGGGCTCGAGAACTGAATTTCAAAAATAAAAAAAGGTTGGCCCACCAAATCTTGTGAAACCCCACTAGATCTAGCGGCCAAACAAAATCCTCTGACAAATCTAAAACCACCTCCAAATTTGGAAAACTTCCACTCTCTCTCTCTCTCTATATGTATATTTTATAACAACAACCCAAAAGGGGAGGCCAGTGGGCTCGACCCCAGGACCACTCCCTATGAAAACGCCTTAACTATAGCTTCACCGCCGTTAGGAAAATGGACTACCTTGTGTAGTCCTCCCTTCTTTTTGGTTATAAGTCGAGTCTACCCACAGACGAAGAAAGAAGGGTGCACGATGGTACAGTTGGGCACATGAACCGAGACACATTACAGAGAATTAAATGTAGGGAGCAGGCACAAAAACTAAGACGAGTTTTCTCAAGGACCTGGGAGTGCSAGAGTCAGATTGAGGCATGGAGATAGTCATTTTTGGGTAATTCGATGCCACAAATTCAATGGTTTTGTCTTTTTTCTGATYTGAGCAAAGCTTCTGCATATTACTTATGTATTTTTCCAAATTATTTTGCTAAGTAAATAAAAAGTCCTACCCATTTAAGAGAAGGACCTAAAGACATAGTCCACCATGGATGAACTCTATTATCAAGTTTTTTTGCTTAGATATAATTCTTATGTCTCTTCATTATTGAGCTTTTCCTTCTTTAATGGTGCACTTTAATTTATGCTCATTTAATACAATTATTTATAAGTCACTTCGATGGAAAGATCCTAGATCAACTAATGACTTGTAATCAACCTGTGTCATTGTCCTATAACCAACCTGTACATGTGCATTTCCTGTACCAACAAAAATAAATACACCAAAAAAATGTACGAATACTCTCCTCAATATATTAGATCTGATAGGATAGATATCGTATCAAAAATCACAAGAATATCACTCAAACCATGTGCCAACAATGCACATCAATCAAGTACATCAACACTATACAAATATAACCAACAACATGTACCAATTATGTATCAACAACAAAACAAACTGTCTCAACAAGATGTATCAACATCACCATGTACTTCAAGTATGTATCTCATCCATGTACCCAATCATATACCTCTACCATGTAACAATAACCTACACCAAGATAACCAACAAGATACCTCTAGCAATGAACCACACTCTCCATAAATCAAATACCATAAATCCTCACATCAACCATGTGCCACAACCTCATTGTTATACAACCTCTATCTGTACCAATAAATTCAGCAACATACCTCAAACAAAATCCCTCAAACATGAACCAATACTAATCTTCAATAGATCTACCCCATATCAACTCTACAACAAGCCCTAAACTTCCAAGAGGGAATCCAACAAATTTACAAGAAAAAGCCTCAACCATATTCATATATTCAACACTACACATATGAAAACCATACATTTTTATTCTTGTAGCATTCTGCTACCGTGATTTTTCTATCGTGATTTTGCTGCCACAAATCTGCTATCGATATTTTTCTGCCATGATTTTTTTGCCGCACTTTTTCTACCACAATTTTTTTGTTGCACTTTTTATGTCATGGTTTTTCTATAGATTTTTATGCCACACTTGTTCTGCCGCGATTTTTCTACCGCACTTTTCCTACCATGATTTTTCTGGCGCACTTTTTATGTCGTGATTTTTCTGCCACACTTTTTCTCTATCAATAATACCCGCCCAAATAACCTTTCACAAAATAGATATTCAATGATATTCAAGAGGTGCTAATGGGATACCCTTACTCTCTTATTTATATTCTCCAAGTAGCTTCCTATAGAAGTATCAACTTTTTTCCACTTAACCACTTTGTCCACTTAGCCACTTTGTCCACTTAACTTAACCACTTTCAACAAATAGTAAGTTCTCCACTCCTAGTTTCAACTAACTTTATTATTTAATTAATTTCTTTTGTAACCACTTTGACTTATCCATAAATAGTAAACTCACCACTTATTGTTGCAACCACTTTATTATTTAAATATTTTCTCTTCGCAACCACTTTGACTACTCTATTATTTAAATAATTGATCTTTACTCACAACTTATTGTTGCAACCACTCTATTATTTAATTTATTTCTTGGTAAACCACTTTGACTATTCAATATTCTCATCACAACTACTTTACCATAATTACCAACTCACAACTTCTTGTTGCAACTAATTTATTTTTAATTATTTTCTTAATGAAACAACTATAGTCATGATTAAATACTAGTTACCATCAATTTGACTAGTACATTTATTCTAGGAGCTTCTAGAATAATTGACTTCTTTGACCTTCTATGGGCTTCTAGATAATTCATGAAGGTTCCCCAACTTCATATGGCCATAACTTTCTAACCGTGAGGAGTTATGTGACGTTCCACATATCAATAGAAATGGCATAACATATACTATCCATATATAATAGTCTTACCTATAAATTCATTGATATTCATAACTTTATACATCAGATAGATGCAAGTCCTTTACCCATTCCTTTGTGCTATCATTATTCTCTACCAAACATCTCCAGGGGTTGTCATCAATCACTAAGGGTTGAGAATAATCTACAATATCACTCTCTAAGGGTTGACATAAATGACAACCAATAGTCTCAACCAACTTTTCATTAACATAAGCCAATTATTTGACAAATGATGGAAGAAATCCCTCTCTAGATAAAGGTGTTGTTTGTAGAGAAAGGGATGATGCACATGGATCTTGACATAATGGATGAGTAGACTCTCCTATCATTAGGGGGTGAGAATATGGAGGAAAAGTGAGAGAGAACATGGATCCATTGACGAGGATCCAAAAGTTATCAGAATGAAGTGAGGACTGGGATGGACCCAAAAGAGCATAAGAGAGAAATAATTGAGAGATACACAACAAGATTTGAGATAAGAAGGAAACAGGAACATAGGAGTGGAAGGAAATTATCTAGAGATTCATGACAAGGAGACAGGACCAGGATGAAGAGAAAGGATATTTCACCAGGAGGAAGTGCGGGAGAGTGTGTTGTTCCAGGGAGGAGCACAGATGAGGATAGGCTCGCAAAGAGGTGTGACATTGAGGATAGAGTGTCCAGTGGGTATACCAATAATATTAGTAGTAGTAGTAGTCCTAGGGGCCTATGTGATGAATTTACATCCCCTTGGATGTTTTAGAGTGTCGATACCTCAGAGGAAGATGAGGCACATAGTAGAGGTGAAAGAGAAAGGAAGCAAGATGGAGGATCCCCTACTAGTTTGGGATAAGAATTGGTGATTTTATATGATATTACACAACTATAGGTAGGAAACTCTTTGGGTCACCTCACAAGAAATTTCAGAAGAAAATGGACTAACCCCACCTTTTAACCACCCCCCTTGTGCATTTGTAATGAAAAATAAATAACAAAATATAGTGAGGTGATTGGAATAGGAGAAAGAATAGAAAGATATAGAAGAGAAGAGAAGAGCGAAGAAAAATGAAAAGTCAATGCTACTTCACCCAGGAGAATAGTGGTATTGAGAGCCCTGACACCCAATAGTCAGATTGGAGGAATTATTTTGAGGTTTAATATGGAGAATAAGGATAGCATCGTTAGGCTACTCATGTTCCATGAAACAGGTAAGGATGATGTGGAACAATATTGGTTCATGTGTAAAGAAATATGCTTTATGAAGATGATCACAGAAAAAATCAAGTTCAAGGATAGAGCCTTGACATGGTACATGAAGTACAAGGCCACTATGTTGGTGGGACAAGCGAGGTCGTTGAAGGAGATCAAGTGATATATACTTAAGTAATTTCAAAATACTAAGTCAAAATCTCATTGTATTACTGAAATCAAGGATATCAATCATAAACAAGGAGAAATTGTGTGGGACTATGACTAGTGGCTCAAAATTTTATTGGATAGGATGACATTCCAAATCTAGGACCTACAACATAGAGAGTGGTTTATTGTAAATCCCCCATATATGAGTCTTTCTCACCCAACAGAAGGTGATGAATCAAGAAGAAGTTTTGGATATTACCATATGTTTGGATGCTACACCAGGAGGGGAATATACATCAACAAGGTTGGTGTAGATGTAGTCACAATTGGCCAATCTGACAATGCAATTGAAAGACATGGAAAAGAAAACAAATGTGGACGAGCAGATATGGTGTACCACATGTCTATTTGAGAGGCATCGTAGGGATGAGTTCCATGTACTTGGAAACCATGTGGTGATAGGAGTGTCGAGTACATTTCCAACTGGGCCTTACGTGGACTGGTGTGAGATCTGCAGATAGTGGGGTCATGTACCACCCTGATTCCCAACCTTGGAGAAATATATTAAGACACACCATTCTTTGTTTTGTGATTTCCATAAGTTTGTGGGACATGATGTCAATAAATGTCGGTCACTCTAGTTGATTCAAGACAATACCTGTGATTCATTATGGGTACAAGAAGAATATAAGGGTGGTGACCGTGGTGGTGTTAAGAGAGGAGGATACAAGGGATGCCCTAGAGGAAGATATGGGTGTGAA
>JASDQU010371830.1:10746-26245 GCA_032191745.1 Picea mariana | reverse complement strand
ACTTTTGAGCAACTTCCCTTTTTCCACAGGATTGATATTGAGTATTGTAAATGTGGATGAACCTACATAGACAATATCTAGCTAGCAAGAATATATACATAGTTTGTAGAGAAAACAAAAAAGATGGAAAAAAGAGAGTGAGAATCAAAGAATTTTCATTAACCAAATGAATGATTGATAATTTACACATGATATACTATGTATAACTCAACTAATGCACACTAGAGGAGAAGCCAATATACCATAGTGGTGGTCTAGAGTGATATGGACACACACCGACAATTACGGGAGTTAACTGGTACCTATTCTAAGTTAACTAGTCTCCCAGTCTTCAGTTAACTGACTGAAACAGAGTGAATTGAGGAGGAGATCAAGGAATCATGAGTAATTCTCTAGTCGAGTCATAATCCCAATGAAAATAAACATTAGCAGGTGATGATCCCAATGTTTCATGGTGATTTGTTACACATGAAATTTTCACACCTAGGTACCTCTCCCTAAGTGTCGTAAGTGTCATATAAGTGTCTCATACACCTTGACACCATGGAATAACCTATGTCACAATCCCTATTCAATGTGGAGGAGGGGTATATTACATGAAGGCAAAATTATGAAGTGCACATCAATTATTATTAATATTCATGAAAAATAAATTAATTAAGTGTGAGAATCCACCTCACATATGGTTTCCTGTTTTTTAGGGAAGTTGGAGGGCCTCATGGATGGTTGAAATATTTCCTCCTTAAAATCCTTGAGATATATTTCCTACCTAAAATCCTTAAGAGATATTTTCTCCCTAAATATATTAGAGATCCAATTTTACTGGATCTGATGAGTGATTCTCCCCATGGTGGTTAAGCCTCCAAATCCTATATAATGAGGGCTTTCCATGAAGAAGGAGAAGGGTGGATATTTGAGGTATCAAACCTATGGTCTTGTGAGAAATATTTAGGATATCAAACCTATGATTTTGGGAGATTTTTGCAAGTTCTAGACGAGGAGGACTTGGGAAACTTGATGCAACTTCATCTAAAATTTGTAAGTATCTCTTTAAAGTTCTCATAAAAATTACTTGGCCTATTCCATTCAAGTTTGTGCGTTTTTGCATATGATTATCGATATAGATAGATGAATTTGATTAGTCTAATCTTGTAGAGTAGAGTAGGAGTTCTTTGTCTTTTGTTGTCCATTGCATTGCAGGTATCAAGTGGTGATGAAGAGTTTGGAGATAAAGCTTAGATTGGAGCAGCGAGGAAAAACATCGGAATAAGGTGCATCACACTTTCTTCCTTATCCTTATCTTTTTTATTAGTTAATTATATTCAAAGCAATGTTGGTGACCATTTGCACTTTTTTGTCTTGGTATATGGGTCTAGAATCCAAGAGGATATTCACCTGTCCGCAGGGGGATTTTCCTACAACAGAAATTGGTGACTCCACCAGGGATCGGCCTTGTTTTGTATTTCCTTGGATATTCCCTGCCTTTTTCCCATATTTTAGATCATTTTCATTGTTTTTTCATGATCCATTACCTTTCTCCCATCTTCACTGGAAATTTCACCAATTTCTAAGAATTCCGGGTGAATTTTTATGCATTGTTTTGGCTTTGTTTTGAGTTTTTTGGAAGGTTAGAGATCCCCTTGAGTGCATATAAGAGCGATGATATCTAATCACCACCCCCCTGCAGTGATTTACATATTTCTATAGTGCTCTGTTCCCTTGAGTTAGGGAGCGCTAGTCTCTTTTTTGGAGGTTTTTTTCCTTTTCTACTCAGTCTTTTGCAGCTTGTTTTGCAGAGGTCTTTGCCCAGAGCCTACAMTTTGGTTTGTGGATTTTTTTGGGTTGATTTGATATTTATCACTTCCTATTATCTTGAATTGAGCTTGAAATKTTTTTAGAATTGTGAAATTTCTCTTTCTTGTTGCTTGTTTTGTCAGGACAATTTGAGTKATTTCTCTTTATCCCCGTCTTTTCTTGGATTATTCTCTGAACTTTCATGTTTTCCTTGAATTCTTGTTGATTTTSGAATCCTTGATTGAGTTTTTTTTGGAACAAGTTATCTCCTACTTTTTTTCTTTCAATTATCATTATTTTGAGTTCATTCTTTGTTTGAAGCCTTTTTTGCTTCATGTCTTTTGTATCTACATCTGACTTTTTCTTTTGATTGAAAGTAAAGGAGTGTTAAAGGATTTGTATTTTCTATCTTTATGTATTAGAATAAAACAAAGAAATATAGTTTCATTCTTTTTTGGGTGTAGTGTAGATAACTAGGTTGCATTTAGCAAATTGCATTTGGGAATTGGGTGTTTTTTGTTGAATAAATTTGAACCTCTTCTCCATCCCGTATGTAGGATTCATTGAATAAAAAAATTTGCATCTCATTTTTTTTGCATTGTTTTGGAGTCGAGTCTACAACATCATCAGTTTCACTTTCTCACCCTTGAGTAAGCAACAGACTTAAAATAAAGCGCTTATAAAATTGATCAGACACTTTTATATTTTATGGTAGCGAACCTACATTAGCAAGTGTAGGGATTTGGAATAGGTTGTGAGGATAACTTTCCAAATACATAAGACAAATATAGAATCTTGTGCTAGGGAGTGGTAAATCCAATTTTTTGTATAAGAATAGGTAGGATCTCCCTCTCACACAAGGGTTACACACAAGGTCACATTCATGAGAGAAACGAAGATTATCCCTCCAAAGTTTAACCATTCGTAGTAGTCAAATCATATTTTGGGAGATTTTATTGAGGTCCAATTGTCTTCATTTGTTCTTGGTGCTTCATGAATTCCGAATCCATTTAGGGTCCTATGAATTTCTACCAGTCCACTTGTCCTCACTTCTCTTGAAGGATTTCAGACTTTTTATCCTGCCCATACGTTTGGACTGTATTGTCGACTCTACCCACCCAGAGGCTGACCATAAGTTGGTGACCTTAGTAGCCATAATATTTAGGGTCCTTACATGAGGTGACGGTGAAGGGAAGTCTTTGTTGTACCTGGAACAAGTGTTGGTCAAACTCACTCAAGATCCTTGGAGGGTAAATCCATGTTTATTGTGTGGAGGCTTTCACCAAGGCATAATTCTATTAAGAAGGTTGCCAACATAGTTGATCCACCCACTCTATCCCATCCCCTTCCTATATTGATATCGCGATGTTGGATTTCATCACCAACTAGTGCTTTCATTGTGGGAAGGTTTGTTCGATTTTTTGCTTCTCAGGTTTATAGTGTGTGTTGTTTTTTTTCCTTAGTGGAACTTAGGTCGAGTCAGTTTCAATGGCATCAAATCCTAGGAGTACCAATGGAGGAATCCATTTTCTAGTGGAACCTTTCTCCTTTCCTTCTTTCGGAAATGTTGGTCCTCTGTGCATTGACACACTAATTCTTCTAGGACTCATGATCAGATTATCGGTTTGGTTGTTCCCCACTCCAGTGATATTAAATCTTCCCAGTGATTTAAATGCACCTAGTTATTAATATGTAAGCACACCACCCACACATCAACCTCATGTCGACCTTTCTCCTTCTTCACCTGTCAGGTCTCCTTCCCTTTCTCCTTCTTCGCCCAGTGAAATCTCTAAAGTGAGTAGCCAGGTTGATAAGAAGAAGAAGAAATGGAAAGAGAAGAAGAAGAAGAAACAAAAAGGGACCAATCCTCCAATGACACCAAATCATGTTGGATCCAAGAAACCAACTACGGTTAATCGTACCGGGAGTGTTGATAAAGTCGACAAGATTAAAACAAAGAATCTTAAAACCAAATTCCCTTGCAGCCTTTGTAAGGGTGATCACTTTCTGAGGGATTTCCCTAGTCTCCCCAAGGTCTTAGAAATGTGGTATTCTATGTCATCAGCCTTTGTGGGACATGCTGGTGACACCCCGATGGCTAGTGACGTTACGATTGGTAAGAAGAAGAGAACTTTCAAATTTCCTTGCTTGTTATGTAAAGGTGATCATTACTCTCACCTTTTCCCTCATATGGGCGAGGTTTCTTATCTTCTAGAAAATATTAAACTTCCAATTGGTTATTGTAATATTTCTCCCAAAATTTCATTGGTTGATGGAATGGTCAATCTATTTCCATCCTCGGTCATTCTGGTTGATCAGGTGGTCAATATAGTTTCATCCTTAGTTGAACCACAAACCCAAGTGACTGATCCATTTCCATCATCGATCAATCCCAATCTTCATATGAAAAGTGAAACCCAAGTGACTGATCTAGTTCTATCATCAATCAGTCCCACTCTTCATATGAAGAGCACCAAAGTGGTTGATCCAGTTCCATCATTGGTCTATCCCACTCCTCCCTTAAGGAGTTCCAAAGTGGTCAACCATCCATCTTCCCTGAACGGTCTGTACATGCTAGCGATGTCCGCCCCACCACAAGTCAATTATGTAATGACCTGCCCCATGCATTCAACCTCACACGAGAGGGAATATCTCCCTTCTCCTGACTTATATTTGGTAGTTGACATGTTCATCTCTTTGATAGGGCTATCAGAGATAGATCTCCCTACCCTTATTGAGGTCACCGACATGTTTTCCTTCCAGAGTGTTTTTCTTCCATCTAATGAAGATCTCTTGGAAGCCATGGCTAACATTTTTCCTTTTGCATGTATTCATTCCAGATCATTATTGTTATCAGACAAATCGGTAGGTGCAGACACTAACTGATCTCCCTAGATCCACCTATATCTAGAACAAAACACACCAGAACATGATGCTTTCCTTAAGTTTAGATATTGAATTTACTAACTAAAGAGGGATAGGTGACATACCATTTAAATGTCGCTTCCTCTTGCTATCACCATCCTAGCTCTGTTCCAACACTCATACGATGATGAACATGCAAAAGAACTCAACCAACCAAAGTGATAGCAATAGCATAAACTCAATATAAACCTATGTATGTGATCAAGGAATCATACAATAAAACACAACAATCTTTATAGGAAAGAATCATATTATTGTATCATATTAAATGTGAAAGAGAGATTACAACCATGGCCTTGATGTCATAAGGTCCCTTCCAATTGTCCTTCATTCCCCACACACTTCTTTCTCCAAGGATTCTAAGACCATGGATCTGATAGCTACTCACAATCTATCTTGACAAAGAAAATCTCAAAGCCACTCCAACCAAGCTAATAATTCCAAGCCAACCAAAGCTAAGCTCAAGAATCCCTTCTCCATGAGAGCTCCTCTCCTTTTATAAGTTGAAGAGGATAAGGTGAGGAGGTTAGGATGATCCCTCTAAATCATGAAAGAAAGTAAGATCCAAACCATTCAGATGCCACCTCACCATGGAAGTTTCTCCTTCTAGAAGATTCAAGAAAACACTCATTTTTCCCACGTGTAATCATTCTCGCACCTTGCTTATAGTGCAACCTGTGAACTGTTCGCACCCTAGCTATGATGTAGCCTACGAGAATCAGGCATTCTCGCACCCTAATACATAGGCAGCCTGTGAACTTCGTTTTTTATAAGGTTTTTACACAGGAAAATGCAACTTCTTTTCTCAGGAAAAGTTCTTCTCCCTTCTCTCTTCAGGAACTCAGGCCACTGACCCCTCTGAAGGCAATAGATAGGTTTACATCATTAAAAGTCATAGGGATGAAAAAAATAATGTGTAACAATTATCCTCTTGGAAGCCTTTATTAAGGAGAGGTATTGAGCATAGTTTTTTCTTCTCTGTGGCATGCTCGTTAAAAATTGAAATAGAAGATACAAGCATAGTTTTTCTTCTATGTGGAAATCCCGTTCAAAAATGAAACATAAATATGGGGATTGAACCCAGAGCCCTAAGCATAGTTATTTTCATGTGTCAAGCTCATTAAAAAATGAAACAATCACCTCTCCCGTCAAGTCGAGTATTTCGCTAGATCTCGTAGAGATTGAGTCGATTCTTTAGCTAGATCTCGTAGATGTCAAGTTGAGTCTTTCGTTAGGTCTTGTATTTGAACCTTCCTTTCATCCACCCTTATCCTTTTTCTCCCTCTAGTACAAAAATTGATGACAACCTCAATGTTGAATAATGAAATGAATCTTGGGGGGGGCATGTCTACATCCTTTGATTATCATTTTGGAGTTATTCCACTATCTTTTCAAGCTGGGGGCAGAGTACCAACCATCCATGGGTATCCTTATCTTTGGAAATTGTGTTGGGAATTTACAAGAATAAGTTTTATTTTGTTTTAAGCTTGTGTAAAAATGAAACCGATACTGAGCCTAGTATTTGTTCTTTCTCATGCTCGTAAATACATGAGAATGTGACTGAGTAAAATTTTATCACTTTTCAAACTCGTAAAGATTACATGAAAAAGGAACCCCCTAGATTCTCCTTTAATCTTTTTTCAGACTCTCTAAATATGAAAATATTGTTGAGTGATATTGCTTCCTTTGACACTCATTTAAAAGGTTTTGAAAGGGCATCTCCCGAGTAATAGTTTATCTCTTTTTTGGACTTCAAAGACTAAAATAGGAAACCAAATGTGAGGTGGATTCTCACACTTAATTAATTTCTTTTTCATGAATATTAATAATAATTCATGTGTACTTGGTATTTTTTCCTTCATGTAATATATCCCTCCTCCACATTGACTAGGGATTGTGACATAGGTTATTCCATGGTATCAAGGTGTATGAGACACTTATATGACACTTATGACACTTAGGGCGAGGTACCTAGGTGTGAAAATTTCATGTGTAATAGAATGCCCCCTAAAGTGTGAGGTTAAAAGAGAGAATGATGGTTGAAACACTTTACAAATATTTAATGCAAGGGTGTGGAGTTGGAGAACTTGGAAGAATATACAAACAAACATCAAACATTATTAAAAGATGTTCCATTTCCAAGGAAGACATACCTATGCTCAAAATAGAAGATGACTCAAAGCATGGTTGACAACCAATACACTATGGAAAATTGAAAAATATTGACTAAGGATATGGCCACCAAAGATACAATGTGGATCCATAAATCCATGACATGAATTGATCGTAGCCATGAAAAATACATAGTGGAGCTATGAGATGATAAAACATAGCCACAGACCAATACAATGTGGATCTATGTGACAGTCTATACATCAGCATGCTCAAATGATCTCCTTCGTAGCCTGGGAAAAGCACTTTGACTGAGTGAAGGCTCAACCCAGGGTCTTCGTACTAATCCCGATGTTGTACAAATATAGCCATGTGAATAGATGTTTTTATGTCGAACACAGTAGAAAACACTTGATTACCAATCATTTAGGTAAACCATTAACAAGTGCGAGGGAAATCATGACTGATGTCAATGACTCCCAAGGTACTCTAGTACAATCCAACAAATGTGAATAAATGATCTAAAGTCAAACATTCGTGGAGTCATATGATCATAGTTCAATGATGTAAACCCACTTTCAGAGGTGAGGAGGCCTGCCATTGAGGCATGGAAGTGCCAAGTTACTAATTGGTTTCTAAGTCAAATTCATGGATGATGTGTTGAAGTCAAAAGGAAAAGACTTGTCGAAGGAGGGCCTTGATGTATCCACCATCATCGACATGAAACTGACATAGGAAAGTGATGTAAGATGGTGAATCAAATGAGTGTGGACTGACATAGGAAAAGGAAACTTGAAATACCATAGATGAATGGTTTGAAGTGAAACTTCCCTTGAACATGATGAGGCACAAAACTGACTTGACAACATTGACTCAACAAGTACCAATAATGTAATGTGACGACAATAAGAGAACTCTTCGATTGGATGAAAAAGTACCAAAAAAGACTCTTTGACTGGATGACAATTATGTTTTCAAGATGGGGGCAGAGTACCAACCATTGATGGGTATCCCTACCTTTAGAAATTACGTTGGGAATTGACAAGCATAAGTTTAATTTTTTTTCAATCTTGCGTAAAAATGAAACCAATACCGAGCTTAGTATTTGTTCTTTATCGTGCTCGTAAATACATGAGAATGTGATCATGTAAACTTTTATCACTTTTTCAGAATCGTAAAGGTTACACAAAAAAGGAACCCCCTAGAGTCTCCTTTAAGCTCTTCTCAAACTCTCTAAACATGAAAATATTGTCGAATGATCTTGCTTCCTTTCACACTCATTTAAAAGGTTTTGAAAGGACACCTCCTGAGTAGCAGTTTATCTCTTTTTCAGACTTTAGAGACTAAAATTACAGAAAAGGACAACCCTGGAGTCTCCTTTAAGTTCTTCTCATACTCTCTAAACATGAAAAAGCACCAAGTTTTCCTTCTCTGGACTCGCTAAATTCACACATTGAAGGAACCATATGGGAACTATTGCTTACTTCTTCTAGTTCGTTAAATAAAGGAAGAGGAACTTACCTAAGGTGAGTTATATTGAGCATGTGTTATCCTCCTCGAGCCCATTAAATTAAAAAGAGGTACTCATCTATCTGGGTGGGAGAAAAATTGAAGGAAGTGGGTTAAGTTTTTGAGAATCCTTTATGACATATTTTTTCTCCTTTCAACATGGCACCTGTTTGTGTCTCATCTTATAGTTGGGTAATCCACTTGTCTTTGAGTGATACCAATTTCATGTGTCTCCATACTTTTTCATCCAATCGAAGAGTGATCTTATTGTCATCACATTAGATTCTTGGTACTCATTGAGTCAGTGCTGCCAAGTCAGTTGAAGTGCCTCATCATGTTCAAAGGAAGTTTCACTTCAAACCATCCATCTGCAGTATTTCTAGTTTCCATTTCCTATGTTAGTCCACACTCATTTGCCACCATATTACATCACTTTCCTATGTCATTTTCGGGTTGATGATAGGGGATACATCAAGGCCCTCCTTCAAAAAGTCTTTTCTTGTCAACTAGAACACATCATCTATGAATTTCACTTAGAAAACAATTAGTACCTTGGGACCTGCATGCCTCAATGGCAGGCCTCCTTGCCTCCAATAGTGGGTTTACATCATTGACCTCTGATCGGATGACTCCACAAATGTTCTAATTTACATCACTTATTCACATTCATTGGATTGTACTAGAGTACCTTGGGATTCATTGACATCATTGGTGATTTCCCTCGCACTTGTTAATGGTTTACCTCAATGATCATTAATCAAGTGGTTTATACCATGCTCAAAATAAAAACATCTATCACATGGCTAGATTCATACAACATCAGGATTGGGATGAAGACCCTGGGTTGATCATTCACTTTGTTAAACTACTTTTCCCAGGCTGTGAAGGAGATCATTTGAGCATGTTGATGTATAGACTGTCACATAGATCCACATTGTATTGGTATGTGGCTATGTTTTATCATCTTCTAGCTCCATTGTGTATTTTTTGTGGCTACGATAAGTTCATGTTATGCAGGTATGGATCCACATTGTATATTTAGTGGCCATATCCTTATTCAATATTTTTCATGGATCCGTAGTGTATTGTTCGACGACCATGCTTTGATTCATCTAGTATTCCGAGCAAAGGTATGCCTACCTCAGAAATGGAACATTTTTTAATATTTTTTATGGTTTTTTGTAGCTTCTTCTAGGTTCTCCAACTCCACACCCTTGCATTAAATATTTGTAAAGTGTTTCAACCATCATTCTCTCTTATAACCTCACACTTTAGGGGGCATTATGTTACACATGAAATTTGCACACCTAGGTACCTCACCCTAAGTGTCGTAAGTGTCATATAAGTGTCTCATACACCTTGACACCATGGAATAACCTATGTCACAATCCATAGTCAATGTGGAGGAGGGATATATTACATGAAGGCCAACATACCAAGTGCACATCAATTATTATTAATATTCATGAAAAAGAAATTAATGAAGTGTGAGAATCCACCTCACATTTGGTTTCCTATTTTTAAGGGAAGGTGGAAGATCTCATGGATGGTTGAAATATTTTCTCCTTAAAATCCTTGAGAGATATTTCCTCCCTATAATCCTTAAGAGACATTTTCTCCCTAAATATCTTAGAGATCCCATTTTAGTGGATCTGGTGAGTGATCCTATCCATGGTGGTTAAGTCTCCAAATCCTATATAATGAGGGATTTCCATGGAGAAGGAGAAGGGTGGATATTCAAGGTATCAAACCTATGGTCTTGCGAGAAAGATTTAGGATATCAAACCTATGATTTTGGGATATTTGTACAAGGGCTGAATGAGGATTACTTGGGAAACTTGTTGCAACTTTATCTGCAGTTTGTAAGTATCACTTTAAAGTTCTCATATATATTACTTGGCTTATTCCCTTCAAGATTGTGTGTTTTTGCATATGATTATAGATCTTGATAGATGAATTTGATTAGTCTAATATTGTAGAGTAGAGTAGAAGTTATTTTTCTTTTGTTGTTCACTTCATTGCAGGTATCGAGTGGTGCTAAAGAGTTTGGAGATCAAGATCAGATTGGAGCAGTGAGGAAAAACATTGGAATAAGGTGCATCACACTTTCTTCCTTCTCCTTCTCTTTTTGATTAGTTAGTTAGATTAAAAGGAATGTTAGTGTCCATTTTCACTTTTATGTCTTGGTATAGGGGTCTAGAATCCAAGAGGATATCCACCTATCCGCATGGGGATTTTCCTACAACAATGAAACCAATGTGGCATTAAGACTCCACTCAACTGATCAAACTAAAGTGTGAACTGAAGAAAATATTCTCATAGAATGTAGGAAAATGAATATTCTCCCTAAAATATAGGAGACTAAATAATGAATAATAAACATAGGTAAAACCTTAGGAAAAATAAATCCTAGGTTTGTGTGAAGTGTCTCCAACACCCCCCATGAACATCACTATGGTGAAAATAAAGAATGGGTCCTGGAAACGAGGCCATGTTAGGTACCCGGAAAAAAAAGATACACTGAAATAAATGAGGAAAGAAGGAAAAAACCATGGGAACCTCCCCCCCTCAAAGTACAATGTATGTAAAAAGAAGAACTAACAGTTTCTAGGAAATTGTGTCCTTCACTCCAAGATGACTGTGCAGAAAATGGAACTTCTACTCAGTGAAGGTCTTGGTGAAGATGTCTGCAGTCTGTTCTATTGAAGGACATAATTGTTGGTTGATGATCCCCTTATGTACTAAGTCCCATATGTAGTGCTTATGGATATCGATGTGCTTTATCTACTGCCTCTGAACTAGATCTCTATAGAACTTCAAAGTGCTCTGGTTGTCACACCAGATGACGATCAGATGATGAAATTGAATTTCCAACTCAGTGATAAAATTTTATAGCCACATAGCCTGAATACTTATTTTAAGTACCCCTTTTTACTCCTCCTTGGCTGAATATAGAGCAATAACAATCTGCTTCTTTCTCAACCAATGGATGGGCCCAAAACCCAGAATGAGTGAGTAACCAGATGTGGAGTTGTGATCAATGTTATCACCAACCCAGTCAGAATTAGTGAACCCGATGATGTCCAATGTAGAGTATGTTACATAGTGAATACAAAAAGTGATTGTGCCCTGCATGTATCGAAGGATATGCTTTTCATTCTTCTAATGTAGCTCATGTGGCTCTTGTATGAACCTGGAGTCTTCTCCAACTGCATAGGAGAGGTTTGTTTTGGATTGTGTTAGATACAAAAATATCCCTACTATATGTGTGTACAGTGTTATGTCCACCAGTGGAGTTTCCCTTCCATCCTCAAGTCTGAATCCTGATAGGAAGGGACTCGGGGCACACTTGTAGTATGTCATGTGAAATATTTTGAGGAGATCTCATGCATACTTGGCCTGATATAGTTTGATTTTTGATGCATCATGAATGATATCGAGGCCAATGAATAAATGTAACAGACCCATGTCCATCATCAGGAACCTGTTATGAAGAATCCTCTTGACTTCAACAATCATTGAAGTCAAGAAATTGTTGATCAAAAAATCATCAACATACAGAACTAGGAGTAGAAGTGAATCAGTCTTCCTGAAAAAGTAAATATTTAGGTCTGACTTACAATATACAAAGTTTTTTGACAGTAGGTAGGAATCCATATTGGCATACCGTGCCCTTGGGGCCTTCTTGATTCCATAAAGATACTTATTCAATCGATAGACCAAAGATGAATCATGCATGAAGCATTAGGTTTTCTCCATGTAGATCTCCCTAGAGAGATATCCATGAACAAATGCATTATTCACATCCATATGATGTAATTCCCATCCCTTTGTTACCGCGGTGGAAAGCTCCAAACATATGGAATCCATCTTCACTATTTGAGTGAAGGTCTCATCATAGTCAATTCCATGCACCTGTTGAAAGTCTTTGGAAACTAGCCTAGATTTGTATTTTCTAACATGTCCATCCATTGCACTCTTGGTCCTATAGACCCATCTGCACCTGACAAGTTTCCTTCCTGTAGGAAGGAGAACCATATCCCAAGTTTGGTTCTCGAGGAGGGAATTTTACTCCTCCTACATGGTGGATTCCCATAAGGTATTCCTGATAGCCTTGCCATAGGACCGTGGATCTAAATATTGAACCAATAAAATATGTCTGGTTGGCATCAGTTTAGTGGTAGTGAGTACAAGAGGAGGATCCTTTAAATAAGATCGATTCCTCCTGGTATCAGCTAGATCCCCAAAAAGATTCCTTGCATCCTAAAGAGTAGTCTTAGCCCACTTGGGCCTCGGCTCTTGATCTGCATCTACATCTACATCTACATCCACTGAATCTGGATATGACTATAATAAATCTATATCTTTATCATTTTAATCCTATGAATCATAAATCTCATATGAAGAACATTCAACATGTTCATGCTCATCATCTCTAATAGGTGGAAGAACAAAAGTGTCTGCATTCGGTTGTTGAGGTACATGCGAGATACTTTCCTCGAGTTGGAAACTACACTCAATGATGAGCCGGTTCACAGAGAGATAAAGGATTTTGTATCCCTTCACATTTTCGGGGTATCCAACAAAAATACAATTTGTAGTCTATGGATAAAGTGCCTTCCTCTTCTCAGAGGGAATCCTTGCCCATGCACAAGAACCGAATATAAAGAAGTGGGTCACTTTCAGTTTGAGGCTGCTCTAAGCCTCAAAGGGGGTTTTATCCTTGACATATGTATGGTGAGATATGTTTTGGATGTAGGTTTCATAATTAAGTGCTTCAGCCCATAATATATGAGGAAGTGAGTTTGCATGCAACATGCATGATGCCATCTCTTTTAGGGATCTATTTTTCCACTTAGCCACTCCGTTTTGCTGCGGAGTATAAGGAACTGTTTGCTGCAACTTAATTCTGGCCCCAAGACAAATATTTTGTATGTCATGGTTGACATACTCCACCCCATTATATGTCTGGAATACTTTAATCTTCTTTCCTTATTGTGTCTCAATAAGGGATTTGAAATCTTTGAGGTGTTCAAATACCTTAGATTTTTTCATGAGAAAGAAAGTTCATGTGAAGCATGAAATCATCAAAAAAATTGAGCACATACTTTTATTTAATGATTGATGGATGTAGAAAAGGGCACATGATGTCACTATGGATCAGATACAAAGGAAAGGAAGCCTTCTAAGTCTTTCCTTTGTCGAATTTCTCTTGAGGGTGTTTTCCATGAACACATCCCTCGTGAATTCCTTTGGAGATGTGGATGTCAAGTATACCATCAACCATTCCATGCTTTCTAAGTTGTTACATATATATGAAATTTAAACTCATGAACCTTTCATGCCATACCCTACTTCTTTCATCAGTACGGGTAAGTAGTAATGCAGAATCTAGTTCATTAAATTCAGAAAACATGTAGAGTCTAAATTCATGATTTACCTCACCAGTCGCAACCTTGGAATTGGTTTTCATGTCATAGATATTCATAGCATCAGGTGTGAATATTACTCTCTTTTTCAGTTCCATAGTTTTTCATATGATACATGGAGAGAATATTGACGAGGATTTTGGGAATGTGTAGAACATTCTCAAAGCTTCTGTTTGTGAGTTCAATTCTCCCTTTTCTGGTGACCTCGACCTGAGAGTAGTCCCCCATTAGAATGGGAGGACCTTTTCATGCATCCAATGAAGAGTAGACTTATTTTGTGTCTACCATGTGGTGTGATGCTCTTGAATCTACAATCCAAGAATTGGGAGAGGAGTTGATAGCAATCAAAGCATGGCTAGAATTACCTTTCTTGGGATTTTGATCTTCTGGCTTCTTCTTCTTGGCACCCTCAAAGATGCGATATCCAAGGTTGTTTTGTTGAATTATTTGGGCCATTTTATCTATTTGTTTATGCATACATGCATATTTTGAATGGAATCCATTATGGCAGTAAGTGCGTTTCTCCCCTTTTCTTCCCTTTCAACCTTTGGATCCGAAGGAATTGTTGAAGGGTTTTGAGTAACCTTCTTTCTTTGGATTTTCATGTGCCTTCCTTTTGTCTTGGTTTATAGATTTCTGATTTTGGTGACTGCTATGATATTTCATATAAAGTGCATGCACCTTTGGGCCTTTGATTTTTCCCATGTTGATGAGCTTGTTCTGCTCTTGCATTAGAGACTTAATAAATACCTCAAGAGAATGAACTTTCCAGGTAGCTCCAGAGGTGAGCCTAACTGAATGAAATGTGGATACAAACAATGAGTATTCTAGACCAAGGTTGGAGAGAATGGTAAGAAACATTTGTTTCTCCTTCTTAGATTTATCAACCCCACAAGCCTTGAGTTGTGAAAACAAATCCTTATATTTGGTAAAGAAATCTTGGATATTGTCTAAGGTTTTTGGATCCAAAGTGAGCAATTCCACCTCGAGTATATGTCCCCTCATATCATCATATTTTACAAAAAGTCCTTCCATGGTGATCTAGAATTCATTGGGAGTTTTATAGGAGGATATGTGAAATAGGAACTCAAGAGAAATGAGACTACAAATAGTTCCAAACGCTTCATCCATCTGATTCAGGTACTTGGATTTTTCTATGGATGATGTGGGTTCGGTATTTGTGTCCATAGTTAAACAGTATAATAGTTTTCTTCAAATATCCATTATCATTGTGTCCTTCCGTGAAAATAAATTGTATGGTGTAAGAACGAATTCTTTTGTAAATTCCATTTTTCCCATTGTATTCAATCTTCGGTACCTGCAAAAATAATATGGTGTGTCTTTTTTCTAGAAATTCGTTAGCTCTGATACCACGTAAATGTGGATGAACCTACACAGATAAGATATAGATAGAAATAATACATACATAGTTTATAGAGAAAAGAGAAAAGATGGAAACCAGAGAGTGAGAATCAAAGAATTTTCATTATCCAAATGAATGAATGATAATTTACACATGATATACTCTATTGTTAGCAATATTTCTCGCTAGCGGGGATAGGAAATCAAAGGGTGGGTTAAAACCCACTTATCCAAGGTCTCGGGCAACATGCGCCTGTGGTAAACAGTGAACAAGAACGGACGATCTGGATCGGCGCGCCCGGATCAACGGCGCACAGTGAATTCCGGACCCCCCTTGCCTTCCGACCTTTAAGCTGGGGGGGGGGGGG
>JASDQU010371829.1:46128-67092 GCA_032191745.1 Picea mariana | reverse complement strand
CAACTGCTAAGCTGATGTATCCCTCACTCCTAGAATGTCCCTTAATGAGACAATTTTTTTTCGATGAAAGGCTTTGTGAATATGTTTTCCACCTGCTATGAAGATGGATAGAATTGCATATCAATGAATCCATCCTGAATCTTTCCTCGAATAAAGTGCATATGAACCTCGATGTACTTGGTCTGCTTCCTTTGAACTTGGTCTTTACATAGATTGAGAGTACTCTGATCATCACACCATATAACTATCAGATAATGAAAATGAACTCCCAACTCTATAAGGAAGTGTTGCAACCAAATAACCTAAGTAGTAGCATTCAATGCACCCCTGTACTCTACCTCTGTTGGTGATAAATTAATTGTTGATTTCTTCTTACTTGACCAAAATAGAGGTCATGATCCAAGGTAGAGGACATATCCTAAAGTGGACTTGTGATCAGTGGTATCGCTTGCCCAATCTGAGTCTGTGTAACCAACAAGATGCAAGGAAGATCTTTCTACGTAGTGTATATTGAAACTAATAGTCCCCTTGACATACCTGAGAATCCTCTTTGTTTCCTTCCAGTGAAGCTCATGAGGCTCCTTCATGTACCTGGAAACTGATCCAACTGCATAAGGGATTTATTTTCAAGAGTGTGTAATCTATATAAGGCTCTCCACCAAATTTCAATATCTAGTACAATCAAGCAAAGGTGATGCACCGACATCCTCTAGTCTAACCCCTAACTGAAAAGGTGTTGGATTTGTCTTGTAATATATCATTTTAAATATATCAAGTAGATCTATGACATACTTGGACTGATACATCTTGATTCCTAAATCATTTAGGATGATTTCAATACCAAGAAAGTAATGTAAAAGTTGCATATCTGTCATAGAAAACCTGACATGCAAATTGGTTTTCAATGCAACAATGGAGGAGGTTGAGCTCCCTGTGATGAGTAAATCATCTACATATAGAAATATTAGTAGAATCAAATCTGTTTTCATCGTCGTATACACTTTAGAAACTAATCTACATCTAAGAAAACCTCTAGAGAGAAGATAAGAGTCAATTTTAGCATACAATGGTCAAGGTGCTTGCTTAAGTCCGTACAATGACTTCCTCAACCTGCAAATTAATGATGGATCTTGAAAATATTTCTATGATTGCTCCATATATATCTCCTCATTAAGATCTCCATGTAATAATGCATTCTTCACATCCATATGGTGTACCTCCCACTTTCTAGTTGTTGCAATAGCTAGAGCTAACTGAATGAAATCAATCCTGGAAATCGATGCAAAAGTCTCCTCATGGTAAATGCTTTGTACCTATGAGAAACCTTTAGCTACTAACCAAGCCTTATACTTTGTAATGTATCCATCAACAACCCTTTTTGTATTGAAAATCTACTTACATCTAACAAGCTTCTTGTTGGAAGGTAAACGAACCAACTCCCATGTGTTGTTCTCTATCAAAGAATTGTACTCCTCTTTCATATATTCCTCCCAATGGGGGTTTCCCTTAGCCTCTTCATAATTCTAGGATCTAATCCAAGTGCCATATAACAATAAATAGGCAAAAATGTCTCCATGGTAGGAAAATCTTACGAAGGCTCAAAAAACTGAGATCTGGTTCTTCGTGGATCGACAGGATCACCCACTAGATCACTTTCTTCCTGAAGAGTTTATTGTGCCCATAATTTTCTATGATCTATGTTGGAGAAATTTCTATTTTCGACACACTAGTTCAGTGGGAGTTAACTGACTAGTTCTATTTAGACTTTCTATTTTTACCATCACTATTATGCATGCATGCATTCCTAAGGAAAGCTAACTATTTGATTTCTTTTCTTAATTATGGAATGATTTGCCTTATATATGAGTGTATTCCACTCATTCATTGTATCATATTGATCATGATCTATGTATCAATCATCAACTCATTAGATTAGTGTGAATATATTTTCTCATTCTTCCATATTGAATCTCTCTTCTTTTCTTGATAAGTTTTGTTTGTACTTGCTTTAGCTAGATCTCTTGTGCAGGTTTCCATGAAACACTGACATTGTATCAAAGCTATGATGCTTGGAGCAAGCCAGACAAGCCAAAGAATAAGGAAAATCGAAGTTTCGACGAGCTAAATCTGTGGTCATAAATTTCAGCAGTTATTCCTACCAAACTATTACGGTTTTTAGGAAACGGCCCCCATTGAAAGTAAATCGGCCCATTTTGGAAGTGGGTTTTCAACCATTTGGCGATATTATTTACCGTTTGCTCAGAAAGTGAGCCGCAAGGTAGTCTCTTGAAACTGATACGAATATGTGGTTGTACCTTTCCACATTCATTGCTCCTAAAATATTATGTTTTGGAGGAAACAGTCTATAAGGAAAGTAAATCGGCCCATTTTGGAAGTGGGTTTTCAACCATTTGGCGAGATTCCTAACCGTTTGCTCAGAAAGTAAGTTGCAAGATCATTTCCTGAAACTGATATGAATTCTTAATTTCTTAATTTTTCACTTGTAGATTGAGAGTAAATTTTTAGGGGTTCTTGGAATCAGTGGGAGAGACGGATATGACAACTATTATACAACCAAACTTGGTGGTAATCCTCACATGATACAATTATTTTGATTGGAAGCCCAAGGTAGAATTCCAACTCAGAAGGAAAGGATTGTATAATTTGACAATGGCGACAAAAACATAACCTACATTAGCGATTGATAAGATGAGATGGGAAAACTGTAATGATGAGGCCACATGACTACTTCTTGATTTAATCTCCACTGATTTGTGGTTTCATGTTGTCGCATGCAAGAATCCAAACGAGATCTGGACCACCTTGGAAGGATTCTTTGGAAAGAAGGATGAGATGCGAGGTCATATGCTGGAGGTAGAGTTGAATACCTTAGACCCTAAAAGTTTTGATAATATACAAGATTTTTTTACTAAATTTAAATCTTTGTTATTAAGCTTGGGTGAATGTGGTATTGATAAGTCTACGCAAGACAAATAACTTATTTTAACAATCTTGGCCAAGCTAGGACCATAATACATTGTATATGTCTCCAATTTCCATTCTGGCAGATGTCTTTTTGGAACAAATTGGAAAATGCCTACGTTGGCTCAGTTCATTGAGTCTCTTACACAAGAGAAGACAAAACTCATACATATGGGCCTCATGAAAGATCCCAAAGCACATGCACTCACCATGCATGATGAAAAAGGGTCATTCAAACAGAATAGGAAGGAGGGATATTCCAAATCCTTTAATGATTCTTCAGGCTCCAAAGACTCTTCAGATTCCAAGAAGAAGAAGAAGGGAAAACAATGCACTTACTGCAATAAACCAAATCATGAAGAATCCACATGCATGAAGAAACATATCGATCTTATGGCACATGCACTTCAGTAGAACAACCTTGGAAACTTCATTCCAGATGGAGTCAAGAAACAGAAGGAAGAAGATCCTGCTCCTAAGAAAGGTAATCATCATGCTCTTGTTGCAATTAATTCCTCATCTAATTCATGGATTATAGATTCTGGTGCATCACATCATAAGACAACGAAAGACGAAGTTTTCTCTTCCTTGATTCCATGCTCAAGACCCCCTATTCTCATGGGGGATGACACTTTAGTAGCAGCAGAAGGGAGAGTGGAACTCCACAATGACAGTTTTGAGAATGTTTTACATGTTCCAAAGCTTTCTATGAATCTACTCTCAGTTTATCAGATCACTCAGAAAGGCAAAAAGGTTGAATTTACATCAGATTCAGTTTCAGTAATTAACATGCATGACAATTCCATCATTGCAATTGGTGAGGTGGCTCACAAGTCAAGGTTGTATAAATTCACTAATTTTTCTGACGATGAATCCTCTATTCTACTTACACATAAGGAGAGTACTTTGCATGCACCTCCAGTGCAACATACACATACTCTTGGTCTTCCATATGTTTCATATATCAGAGATGATTCCATACACTCATATTCTATACATGGAAATAAGAAGGTAGTACATCCAGATAAGAAGCCAATGCTAAAGCTTCAACAGATGCCCAAAAAGGCACATACCACACTTCAGACAACAGACAACCTTGTAGGGAAACCATTGGGTTCGAGGAGGACTCAATCTCAGCATGAGGATCCTTCTCATGTATTTTCAGCTTCAGAACTTGCGATGCCCATGCATTGCTATATGGTTCAATATATTGATCCACAAAACTACAATAGGGTTGTGGGAAATCCATTATGGCAAGCAACCATGCAGAAGGAGTCTCATCCACTCCTACAAAACCAGACCTGGAATCTGGTTCCACATCCACCAGAAAGGAATATTTTCAGGTGTAGATGGGCCCACATGATCAAGAAGTACAAGGCCCGACAGGTTGCCAAAGGACTTCATCAAATCCGTAAACATTTCTACATGTTCACGAAGACTTTCAATGAACATAAGTTTCAGACTTTGCGAGATCGTCTTGCAGTGAAGAACATAGTTTCCTAACAACTGCCATTTTCTTCTTTTGATACATTATCTTTTGAGGGGGGGTTTTGTTCCCACATGGTTTTCCCTCTTTTCTCACTTTTATTCATTGTTCATTAGTTGCATTGTACATGAGTACCTAAAATGGCCTAGTAGCTGGGACTCATTTTTTACTCCATAGTGATGTTCAGAGGGGGTGTTGGAGAAATTTCTATTTTCGACACACTAGTTCAGTGGGAGTTAACTGACTAGTTCTATTTAGACTTTCTATTTTTACCATCACTATTATGCATGCATGCATTCCTAAGGAAAACTAACTGCTTGATTTCTTTTCTTAATTATGGAATGATTTTCCCTATATATGAGTGTATTCCACTCATTCATTGTATCATATTGATCATGATCTATGTATCAATCATCAGTTCATTAGAGTAGTGAGAATATATTTTCTCATTCTTCCATATTGAATCTCTCTTCTTTTCTTGATAAGCTTTGTTTGTACTTGCTTTAGCTAGATCTCCTGTGCAGGTTTCCATGAAACACTGGCAATATATACATGCAACTTATATTTTTTGATTAGAAATATTGCATATATTATATTCATATATATTATCAAACATATGACTGGAAGAAGTATCACAAAGTTCCGCAACTAGTGGCGGTGGAGATGGAGGTGTGCACTGCTTCAGAAGTACCTTTGAAGGGCCCTATTAAAAATTAACACTCCTTTGAATGAATAGTGCATCTGAATTAATATCCAATAACCTGTATCCCTTCACTCCATTTATATGTCCAACAAAAATACACTCCTTAATTTGATCTTCCATAGCTTTCCTCCTATTTGAAGGGATCCTAGCCCATGGACGGGAACCAAAAATTCTGAAGTGGGTGACTTTCGGTTTCTTCACACTCCAAGACTCATATGGAGTGACTCTCTAGCAGGTTTGGACAGATATATGACAGTGAACGAGATTATGGATTCATAGATTGGTTTAGAGACAAAGGAACATTATCATAATGGACGATAATTACACAGGAAATGGCTTGAACAATGCTAATGGATTCCAAATTGACATATATATTTTGGACACATGTAGTGCATACAACAATTCACATTCAAAACAAAGTAATTCTCATAAACAACAATGAAAAAAATCCCTACGAGCTATAAAAAGGAAGACCAACAAATGTGAAGCACTTCAGAGTATTTGGAAGCAAATGCTACATCAAAAGAGAAGATGGTAGAATGGGAAAGTTTGACTCTTGTGTGGACAAAGAAGTACTTGTTGGTTACTCAAGTAGAAGGAAAGCATACAAGTGTTACAATATGAGGTTGAACAAAGTTGTGGAAAACATCAATGTAACAATTGATGAAACAGGTGGACAAGAATTAAAAGAAGAAGAAAATGAGTTAGTGGAACATTTTTACAAAGAAGAAGCAAAAAATGAAGAAGAATTAGAAGAGGAATATGAAGAAGATCAGACAACAAACTCTACATCAAGGTAACTCAAGATGGTATTTTATTAATTGAAGTTTATGTTGATGGTATTATTTTTGGAAGTACTAATGACACGTTAACACAGAAAATTTCCAAGGATATGCATAATGAATTTGAAATGTCATTACTCGGAGAACTATCCTTTTTTCTGGGTCTTCAGATACATCAAAACAACTGATAATTTTTTATTTCTCAAACTAAGTATATCAGAGAAATGATAAAGAGGTTCAGTATGGAAGATTTCAAACCAGTTACCACTCCTATGCAAACCAGTTGCAAGTTGAACAAAGATGATGATTCAAAGTCTACAGACCAGAGGAAATACAAGTCACTGATTGGTAGCTTACTATATGTGACAACATTCATAATAGATGTAATGCATGCAGTTGTACAAGTGGCATGATTTCAAGCAGCACCAAAGGAATCAAATGTCTTAGCAGTGAAGAGGATTTTTAGATATCTCAAAAGAACATAAGAGTTTGGATTATGTTATCCAAAAGGAAAGGATCTATCACTTATTTCCTACACAAATGCAGATTGGGTAGGTTGCATTGATGAATGAAGAAGCACCAATGGAGCAAAATTCTATTTGGATGAGTGTTTAGTATCTTGGCTAAGGAAGAAACAATCATCCATATCTTTATCTACAGTCGAATAAGAGTATATTGCAACAGAAGGATGTTGTACACATGTTCTATGGATGAAAAACACTCTGACAGATATGCATGTTAAGTATGATGAGCCCATTCCAATCTATTTTGATAATAGAAGCACCATCAATATATCAAAGAACCCGGTGATGCACTCCAAGACGAAGCACATTCCAATCAAGTATCACTTTCTATGAGAACATGTTGCATAGAAGAACATCAGAGTTGAATATGTGGGCAAAAAATAGCAAGTGATATAGACATCTTTACGAAACTGCTTCCAAGGGAAGCCTTTGATTATATTCGCTAGAGACTCAGAGTAATTTATACTCCAAAATGAATGCTTTTGAATACTTATCTTATATGTCTTAGATTTACACGAGGAAGCACCATAAAGACGACAATTCAGGTTGGGAGATCAGTTTCAGGAATAGTTCGGTCAGGGGCAGTATTCCCAAGGATAGTTTAGTCAAGGGGATAAACCCCAGATGGAAAGATACATTTTCCATTGATGACAAAGGGGGAGAGATTTATCAGATGCAAAGGTAAATGCTTGGAGAAAGAGCATAGAGGAATGGTTCCAGGGGGAGTGATGGTCATAGGGGGAGCATGAGTAATATGACTTCATTATTGCATCAGAGTGTTGCCATCAATGCCAAAGGGGGAGATTGTTGATTATTTGGATTGGTTTTTATTGATGTCAACCCTTGAAGAAAGTTCGGTAGAAAATTCTAGTAGCACAAAAGTTTGGGTAATGGACCCAAGTTTTTTTGATGTATAATAATATGAGTTTTAATATATTTGAAGGTAACACTATTCTATATGGATAATACATGTCATTCTATTTCCAGTGGTATGTGGAACGTCACATAACTCCTCATGGTTAGAGAGTTATGGCTATGTGAAGTTGGAGAACCCTCATGATTCATCTAGAAGCCCCAAAAGGTCAAAGTAGTCAAAGCGATTGCAAAGAAAAAATTATTTAAATAATAAAGTGAAGTGATGAGTGTACTATAAGTCAAAGTGGATACTAAAGAAATTATTTAAAAAATAAAGTTAATGGAGAAATTACTAAGTGGACAAGTGGTTAGAAGTGGCTTAGCCCTAAAATAAGGGAAGTGGTTTAAGATGGTTAGAAGGTAACCCCTTGAGGAAGCTACATAAAAGTATAAATAAGAGGCAAGGATCTTTCATTTAAATCAAACTTGAAAATATTGAATATATGCAAGTGATTGAGGTAACCAAAGGATATCTAAGAAGAATTTCAGAGAGAAGGTGAATTAAAGAAGGTCGAAATTCAAAGGAGGATACATTCTTTTGATGATGCTTTCTAAGGTATGGTATTTACAGGCCATCTCACCATTTTTAAAATAATTTTTTTTCTGGAATGATTCAGACCGTGAAATCTGGAGGTCGTTGAGAAAACATATATAAGTAGTTGTGATAAAAATTTCATCTTGTGGGTCGTTGTATTTTTGGAGTTACACTCTGTGGAAAATAGATTTTGTGGCTAGTCCCGAAACTAGTCTAAAATAGGTGTTTCCGATAAAAACATCATAACTTCTTCATAAAAGATCCAAATTCAGTAAGACCAAATGTATTGGTTAGAGTACAATATTTAGTATGTTTTTTACCATTTTAAGATCTATACAACAAATATTTTGTGTGGAGCTTTCTCTACAAGTTTGATCTCTAGAATAAGCCATAATTCAACAAGGTATCCCATTTTTGCTATAACTCCTTTTTCTAAAAGGTCCCAAGTAATCAAATCTGGAGGAATTTCATAAATACATTGAAGAACATTGTGTACCATTTTCATATCTTTATTCATTACAAATACATAGTTATGATTATTTCAAGTTAGGGTTGTTGACTAATCCAAAATTAGTCATGTGAGACTAAAGTAAAGGTTTATGGAAATGCTAGTCTCTTGCTGTTAAAGTTAAGTAACGTTTGCAAGTATGTGATCATATACACCAGGTCTGTTATAGAGTTACAAATCAGATTTAGATAATGAAATTGATGAGAGATTTTTGGTTGAGGTACATGTTGGGCACATGGTTGAGACAAGTAGTTGATGAGTTGGCACATACATGAGGTGTATAGTTGATGATGTTGGTACATCTTGATGAGTCATAGTTGATGAGTAGTTGATGCATGATTGGTACATGGTTGGAGTCACTTGTTAGTAGTATTGTTGACACCTATTTTATGTGGCATACTTGTCTTTGTATATTATTAGAATCACATATTGATCTTGGTGATGATTATGACTTGTTGTGTTATGACTTGGTTGATGCACATCTTGGTGATATTGTGCATATGGTTGAGAGTTGTCTTGGTGATTGATATTGATGAATAGATTTGATTTGGTTTATAAGATTGAAGAGACAGGTTGTTGTGATAGGTTGTTTGGACATGTTATTGTGACAGGTTATTTATACAGGTTTGGTGCATGGTTGATGCACTTGTTTATGGTACAATTTGAGGTACAGATTGATGTATGGTACATGTTGGCACAGGTTATTGGTACATGTTGTTATAGTTTTTTTTGTACAAGTTGATTGGTAGAGGTTTACAGTAGTATATCTCAAAGTGATAGTGTGACAGTGGTTCCATCATTCTACTTCTATGTCAGGGAGGTTGGATGGGGAACATACAAGTGGTTGTAGCCACCTTCCGGTTGTAGCTGAAGAACATAGGGGGTTGTAGCCTCCTTCTGGTTGTAGCCAGAGAATTGGGGAGTTGGAGCTTCCTTCAGGTTGTAGCCTGAGAAACTAGGGGGTTGGATCCTCCTTCCAGTTGCAACTGGAAAAAAAACGAAGTTGGTCCTTCCAATGAATGTAATTTTTAAATACATATAAGAAAAATCATTATGTGGTTTTCTCTTGCTTTGAGTTTCCATGTAAAAACATTGGTGTACTGTGTATGTGTATGATTTCTCATTTGTTCATTATTTATTTACTCTGCAACTATTGGATGATAATGCGTCATTGATGTAACGCTTGCATTTTGTGGTTAAAAATGATTAAATTTCTCTATTATTGATTCACCCCCCCTCTCAGTAATCCAACAAGATGCTTCTCATGTTATATAGACCCATTCGAGAAGTAGTGATACCTATGTATGCTCATGTTCAATTGAACCAACTGGAGGAAGGTAAGTAGGTGAAGGTGGAATTTATCCTTACTGTCATTGTTGGACACTCTAACCACACTAAGAGGGGAGATGAATCGGTGTAGGGATCTTTTTACACTTCTTTCAAAACTTTAGTTAGAAACATATTATTCATTCATACTTAGATACTTGCATGTATAAAAAAAATTCATCAATATTAGATATCTATAAACCATCACCATATTAAACACAAATAACACCATATATATGTGTAAACCTTTTATATTATGTGTTACAGGAGACTACAATATCTGGGGTTTATCAGAACCAATTGAGAACAAAAATAACTCCATGATAGTACCAACTCTCAATATAAGACCCAACTTGCAGATCTCAACACCAAATGAGAAGAGGAATCCAACCCTCAAGTACAAGACCCAACTTGTAGACATAAAATAGTTTTTCAACAGGTACATGACCCATTTATACTGCAACACACATATGTATGGGACCTCTCTATTCTATAGCATGCATATGTATGCGACCTTCTTCTAGCCAAATTATTTATTTTAGGGATAACCCACTTCTGACTACTTTGTCCACTTACAACCACTTTATCCTCAAATATTAAGTTATCCACTTATAGTTGCATCTAATTTGTTTTCAGTTATTTTCTAATTGCAACAACTTAACCCATGATTAACTCCTAGTTTCACCCACTTTTGAATAGTCAACGTATTCTACAACAATTTGACTTCTTTGACCTTCTAGGGGCTTCTATATAACTCATGATGATTCTCCAACTTCACAAGGCCATATCTCCCTAACCGTGAGGATCCAAGTGGCATACAACATATCACTGGAAATGGGACAACAAGTATTATCCATGTAGAACAGTCTCACTTGCAAATTCATTGATATTAGTTACATTATTCCTAAACCAAACTTGGGATCCTAAACCATAAAGTTGGGGCTAACCATTTGGAATTCGTAAAGAATCTTCCTGTGAGGGATTTCACCATAAGGGGAGCACTTTGGAGTTCATCCATTTGGTACTTCCTATAAAACATGACATTGCATCAATGATACAACACCTTTTGGGATCAACCTTGTCATCAATGAAAACAAATCAATCTATCTACACATCAATCCATCTATGACATCACAGATCAACCCTTTTGACATCAATGACAATATATTCCAACAATGAATACATCAAGGATACAAGATCATGACTATGAAAATACTTGACATCAACCGTTTGAAATCAATCAATTGACATCAATGACAACATAATACAACAATGTACCCATTTGGATTTGATGGAAACACCAACATTGATGTCAACATCAATCATTGATGGAAACATTTAGACATGGAAATAATCAATCTCCCTTTGTGATCATTTCTCCTCATCAATGTTCATCTTGCCACTTTAATGTTACTATCTCTCTCCCTTTGACATCAATTGCAAAGGGAATATCTCTTTGGGGTTGCTCCCCCCGATTGAATTTTCCCTGAGGATGCTCCCCTTGGCTTCACTATCCTTTGGGATGATCTTTATGTGTCTGATGAGTCTCTCCCCTTCTGACAAAGGATATCACTCTGATGCAATGTTTATGGCATGGATGTCAATGCTACCTCTTTCTATCATCTCTCCTCTTGGAATGATACCTATGTTACCAATCAAGGGGAAAATAATAACTCCCCTTATGGGTATATCTCCCACTGTCTTCAATGCATGATGATGGGTAATAATTGTGAACAATATGCTACCACTATATTCTGCTTCTGTTGCTTCTCTACCAGAACACTTCTCAGTTGCTCAACAAAAATGCATCAAGAATACCATGCTTTGTTATTCCTTTGATGATCCTTGGACCTGTCCATGCATCATACAAATATCCATCAATATATACCGTACCATTAAAAAGTGCATCAACTATGCACCAAACCTGTATCACCAACTAGTCCATCAACCATGCACTAAAGTTGAATCACCAACCATTGCATCAACCATGCACCAAACCTGAATCACCAACCAGTGCATCAACAATGAATAACATAACAAAATGTCTCATAATCAAGATGTGCATCCAAAAGTATATCCATATATATATGCCCCGACATCCATGTGCCAACTAGCAAGTTCCTCTAACAATGTACAAAGTATGTACCAGTCATGCATCAACTATAGATCAACTTGTGACTCATCAAGATGTATGAATATCACAATAACATGTGCCAAACATGCACATTATATATCATATATCATGAAATGTATCTCAACCATATGCCAAGAATCTGTGTTAGATGTGTACCAAACATGCACTTCAACCATATCCTAAAGATATATGCCAATGTAACCAACAAGATTCCTCTATCAATTTCCACCATAACAAGTATCTCAGTCATATACCACATAACTCTCAGTCATTCCATGTACTATATCACAAAGATGAACCAAAACTACATGCCAATATCACAAAGATGTGCTACAACCATCACCAACATGTACCGATATGCCATGAATCGTATACAAATGTTTTATCAAGAACACTAATGAACATGTACCAATCATCACCATGCCCACTCATCAGTTAAGTGTCTCATTCATGTACCTACCATGTACGTCAACCAAATGCTAATATATTCAACAACTAGGTCTCAACAATATATCACACTATCATCAACCCATGTGCCAATAATGCATGAACTAATAACCAAACAAATGCCTCTCACAATGCATCTCAATATATATCAATAGAGCTCATATATATATATATATATATATATATATATATACCAACCATGTGCTACATCAGATCTGCCTCAAACCATTCACTATAGCAAGTATAATGAAACAATAATGGTTCTAAACGTGTGACAAGCATGTTCCTCAATATATCAATGATATACCTTTAACTAGTATCACATCACCGATGATGTTATTCATAAAAAAAGTGCCATAACATAACCAAAACTATACCTAAGCAGACAATTCCTCAATCCACAAATTAGGGTTAGTACCATGCATCCAAAATAGACCTCAAGTATATTTTCTGAAGCTAAATCATATATAATCACCATGTATTCATCATACACACATACAAACATGAAAAACTGAAGGATGTCATCTTAGACCCTACATAAACTATGTTGTACCATCAAACCATGCTGCAACTCCTCTGTACACTCTTTTTTCAAGGCTTTACCTTATGTACATGACCTATCTATAATACACCTTATGTATGTGCATGACCTTTACATGTGCCATCTCACTTATGTACATGTCTGTTCCCACAGGAACCCGCGTATGCCTCATAAAAGGCTTAAGTTTGAGCTTACCTCATGGATACCATTATGTTCTGGTTGTTCAATTTTTTTCATCCACTTATGAGGGTGTCCCATCTTCTCAGAACTTGTACTCTGAGCTTCCATATTTTCAACATTCTCTTCATTCCAAGTTTCATTTGCTCTTCTTGCCACATTGTATGAAGCCAAACCCACTACAACGGTAAAATATCACAGTGTGACAATGTGCAGTAATGTGTCCCACTTGATTACATTTCCTTGCATAATGTCTGCAATCCAAATCTTTGTGACCATATTCATTGCATGAGAAACGATGACCATGAAAAATATTTTCATACGTGTTCTTTGGTGTCCACCTTGAAGGTGTCTCTCTTTTGAATTTTCTTTGACGTGTAGGAATGGTTTCTTGATATTTTCCTTGTTTTGATCTTCTAAAGGTTTCCTTGATTTGTGCAAGTGATTGACTTGCATATTTACTTCCACCTTTTTAAAATGAAGGATTTACCTCATGATTCTTATAAGTGATAACTTCAGAGTGTTCTACTTCCTTGTTGTCTCCAAGACCAGATTTATCATTTAGTGATCTTTGACTATCCAAGATTTCATCCAATATTGTTGAGTTGTTTATGAACTTGAAATGAGTATTTGACTTCTCTACTTTATTTCTGAGATCAACAACTTCTTATTCCAACTTATGGCATGATTCTTCTTTTTCATTTACTTGATTGAGTGTAAGGCTCTTTTTACACTTCTTTCAAAACTTTAGTTAGCAACATATTATTCATCATTACATAGATACTTGCATGTATCAACAAAATTCATCAATATTAAAGATATATAAACCATAACCATAATATACACAAAGAACACCAGATATATCTTTAAAATTTTTGTATTATGTGTTACAAGAGACTACAATCTCTGGGGTTTATCAACACCATCTAAAATGAGCAAAATCTCCAAGAGAGAACCAACTCACAATACAAGATCCAACTTGCATATCTCAGCACCAACTAAGAAGAGGAATCCAACCCTAAAGTACAGGACCAATATTATAGACATAAAATAGTCTGTCAATAGGTATGTGACCTATCTATACAACAACACACATATGTCCTCGACCTCCTCCACTGTCAGTCTGTGTATGGCTTCAAAAAATTAGAGAATTCAATCTTCCGCACCTCTGAAACTTTTTTTCCTTTGTCACATCCACTAGTAACCTTTCACTACATCCAAAATTTCACTGCAACCAACCTGTGCCATGTATACATAGTCATACATATTCCTCAACCAAGTGAAAAGTAGCTCAAGGGTGTGATCTATAAAAACAATATCATAACTGTATCATGCATGAGAGTGTTGCACACTCAATCAGCCAGCCAACATATACCATATCCAGATCTCAAAAAATCCATACCAAAAATTCTTCTATCATTCACCATACCATAACCATAAGTGATCATGAAAAACAACCAAGCATCCATACCAAAACTTTTGTAGATTATTTGAACCTATATAAAGATGATATGGAACTTTTCTTCAGACTTCAATGATCTGACACAAACATCAACTCAATTCTTCATGACTTTTTCACCTATACGTGACATTCTCCATTGTTAGCCTACGTACGTGTGTGACCTCTTTCACTATTAGTCCGCGAACACTTCAAAATCTAGGGTTTTTCTGAAGCTCCAAAATTTTTTCCCTCAAACCTCCTTGCTACCTCAAAGTTGTGAAACTTCTGATGCATCCATGATTACCTGCAATAAACCTTTCACCAAAATAATATATATTCAATATGCTAAAAAATCCCTTTTATAAGATACCATTTCTCTCTTATTTATATTCTCCAAGTATCTTCCTCTAGGGGTTATCTTCTAACCAACTTCATTCTTTTAGGGATAACCCACTTCTGACCACTTTGTCCACTTACAACCACTTTATCCTCAAATAGTAAGTTCTCCACTTCTGGTTGCAACAAATTTGTTTTTAAGTATTTTCTTATTGCAACAACTTAACCCATGATTAACTCCCAGTTTCACCCACTTTTGACTAGTCAACCTCTTCTACAATAATTTGACTTCTTTGACATTCTAGGGGATTCTAGATAACTCATGAGGATTCTTGAACATCACAAGGCCATATCTCCCTTTCGACGAGGATCAATGTGGCATACCACATATCACCAGAAATGAGACGACGAGTACTATCCATCTAGAATAGTATCACTTGCAAATTCACTGATCTTCATTACATTATTCCTCAACCAAACTTGGGTTCTTAAACCATATTGTTGGGGATAACCGTTTAGAATTCGCAAAGCGTCTTCCCATGAGGGATTTGACTATAAGGGGACCACTTTGGAGTTCATCCATTTGGTACTTCCTATCAACCATGACCTTACATCAATGATACAACTCCCTTTGAGATCAACCTTGTCATCAATGACAACACATCAATCCATCTACACATCAATACATCTATGACATCACACTTAAACCCTTTTGACATCAATTTCATGAATGACAACATAATCCCACAATCAATACATCAATGATACAATATCATTACTATGCCAATACTTGACATCAACGCTTTGACATCAATGAAAACATAATACAACATTCATCATCTAAAGAAGAAACCATAATAGGATTACTAAGAGAAAATTTGGGAAGAGAATATGGAATAGAAACGGAAGATGGAAAAAAAACTAAATTAGGCTTGTCATCCAATATATTTTCATCAAACTTAACATCTCTCCTAATGATACTTTCATTGGAATGAGGTTGAATACGTTTATAAGCTTTTACATATTCAGGAAATCAAACAAAAATGCACTTCTCACTTTTAGGTTGTAATGTTTTTTTTTTTCTCATTAAAAATGTGAGCCTATGCTACACTACCAAACATATGGAAGTGGCTTACATCTAGTTTAATTTTACTCTATTCTTCGTATAGTGTTATATTTTAATCCATGATTATTTTAGTGTTATGTTTTTAAATTCCTTTGTGGGAGTGTGATATAGTATGTAATTGGAACAATTAATGGCTTCCACCCAAAAATTAACACTTCATCCCTTATATCATATCACACAATTTTCCATTTCTGTTAAGGTTCAATTCTTTTTCTCAACAACAACATTTTATGTGGTATATATGGAACAATATGTTGCATTTTTAATGGCCTATACAATGTAGTAACTTGTAAATTTATTGTTAGTTATATATTCACCTCTATAATCTATTCTTAACCTATATAGTTGATGTCTATAATGTTCTTCTACAAGCGTCTTGTAGGCCAAAACCATGTCAAAAAATTCACTCTTAAGTTTTAAGAAATAAACCAAAGTTCTTTTGAAGAAATCATGAATGAAATTTAAGAAGTAATTCAACCAAGATAAAGAAGGAGAAGGAAGTGGGCCACACAAATTAATATGAACAATATGAAAGGGTGTCGAGACATGTCAAGAGGAAGATGGTCAAAACTGTCCCGATGATGTTTGTTGAGAATATAGCTAGCAAAAACACCATATCAGCAATAAACAAGAGGAATACACGTCATTATATTGTGATTACATAGATTTTGTAACGACTAATAGCTGAGATGAAAAATCACTAATGCGAAAGACTAATCAAGTCATCTATTTTAGCAATAAAAATTGATGGAAAATATGATGACCCAAATTTGTCAAATTTGTATAACCTGATGATTTCATCAACAATTCCAATTTCTATAACATCCTTAGGATATTTTAAATCCTTGATTACATCTTAGTGAGGTGAAAAATATATAGTTTTACCTTCATATGAATGAGTGATTTCTTATACTGATATAAGCTTGTAGGAGATATTTTGAACACATGATACATCATTAAAACCAACATCATCTGGTAGAACTATTCCAAACCCTGCAACAGTAAGAGATATACAATCACCATTAAATATTCTTTTGGTGTTACATTCATTAAGAGAAGAAAAAATGGCTTTATCCTTAGCCATATGATAAGATACTTTAGAATTAATAAGCCACTCATTAAAAGAAGAAGTAGATGTCGTATTGAAGAAAAAACTAGAATTAGAAAGTGCATATCCATGAGAAGAAGAGTTGGAAGAAGAAAAATCAATATTGATGTTGTGCTTATTCATTATTACTTCTAAGGCCTCCATCATTTAAAAAAAATTAGACTCTAGATATATGTCTAGATGGAAATCTATTCAAACTATAGGTAGTTTAAAAAATTGCACAAAAAATAGACTTCAAATGTCAAAGTTATCACACTTTTAAGAAGGACATAAAGGGTAACCAAGGTGCAATGTTACATGTAGAGGTTGGTGCATGTGTGTATGGATGCACAATAAGGTTGTTGAGTAATTGTTTTTGTATTCCTTCTCTAATGTTGCCTATAAACTCACTTTTACAAATAAGATACTTATGAAGTGACCCATTTTATAAAATAAATGAGAATCATATTTATAATGAAGTTACTTTATAGATGAAAGTTATATGAAAAAAATAACTTATAAAAGAGCGATAAAGTTACTTTACACTGATTCACTTTTATAATTTAACTGAAATGCAATTTACAATAAATTTTTGTGATAACTCAAGGTTATATGATTTTTTTTCAAAAAGTAACTGAATGAAAAGGACTTGAACTCAATCCCTCTTATCAAATAACATGACTTTCAACCAAGAGAGTTAATGAAAAATATATAGAAAATGTTATGGAGGTTTTTTTTTTTAACTCTGTCTCAAAGTGCATGCTTACTCCAAAATATTATCTTTTCATGAAAAAAATTCAACACAAACACAAAAACAAGTAGAATTTCGAAGATTATGTTTTTCGAAACTTTGTAAAAATGGGGTTAGATCTCAGCTAGCCTACCTAGAAAATGAAAATTTTCTCTTTATTTCTGATTTTCAAAGATCACATAAAGTGTAGAGAAAACAATGTAAACAAAAAATATGTTTCTAGTTTGCTCATATTTCACAGAGTGTGCAGTGAAAAACACATGCATACCAAAAAGAGTAGAAAATCAAGAATGGAAAAAGAAAAACCAAATTATTTTACAACAAGAATGGTGAGATTTGTATTAACAAAAGTACTGTAGTAGATCTTAACAATAATCAAGTACATAAAGAGTCAAAAAATAGGTTCAAGTGTCTACCTTGAGTTGAAGTTTCCATTTCATACCTTACAATTGTAATTAAAATGATTGTGAATGTCCTAAAATATGTGTTCGTGTAGAAGATAAGATGCTCTAAAAACAAAAAACTTGTCTATGAAATATTTAGCATTATGTCCACTTGATTTTTTTGCTTCATGTTCATTCTTTGTCATTGAGTATGTTGGTGTGATGTAGCACCATCATATCATAAGATGCAATTGAACGAACTAAACTAACTGTTTTGATCTATACTTTGTCTTGTGAGTGTAGAAAGGAGGTCACAAGTGTTCCTTGTTAAATAGAAGACATACAGAATCCTTGTAGCAACTTGCTACAAAATCTTTGTAGTAGATTGCTGCAAAATTCCGATTGTTGTAGAATCCATGTAGTATATTGTTGTTGAATTTCGATTGTTGTAGAATCCCTATAGTACATTGTTGCAAAAATCTCAATTGCTGCAAAAGCACTTAAAGATGTTGTTGAAGAATTTGAGGAATGGGTCTACTATCATTTGAAGTGCTTTCAGGATATTTTTTGGGTGAAGAGATTGAAATATTTTCAACACAATTTTTTGTGTTGAGTATTCAAGGTAAATGGAGAAATGTTGACAACACATTTAGTTGGTATGCATTGGAAATAAAGAATCATCATTTGGTATGTATCCTTACAACTTTGTTAATACATACGTACATGGTTACCTAAGGACATGGAACATATTCAATTTGGGGGAGATGACGAGTCACAAAATTTATATCTTTTAACATCCTCTTTTCCTTGTTTTTAGTCCCTTTTTGTCTTCCAGTAACCTTACAATATCCCATTTTTAAGCTCATATATGGGATTTAGGATCAAATTATTTTCCATTATATATATATATATATATATATATATATTTCTTAAGTAAGAAGTAAAATGTATTAAAAACCTTCCAGAGGCAAAAGGGAGATATCAAGTATAGTGGTAGTCCAACTATGCTTATTGGGCTTCCCCAACAGAGGGGAAACCAGCCCAATCAACAGCTTAGTCATCATAAGTTTCAAAATGCATGCTAACAGTAAAGTCTGAGACTACATGAACAGCAACCAGAAATTGAAAACAATTGACACGACCTCTAAAGCCTAGACGCTTGACATGTAACCTAGCCAGGTGCCTTGGAGATCCCCGGGACAAGGTTCCTCTTCGATAATCGCAGTTCCAACCCCCCATTGCACTTCGTCCTTCACAGTGGTGTCGATGTTCTGGCTGCTCCACGCAGCATCTTGCGTTTGAGGCTTGGCCACAGTCTCACTATCATTCTATTTCCTCCCGAGCTCTTCTGTGAACTGCATCACAACATCCTCGCCGTGGGTGGTTGCGCCAGGTTCCTGCCTCAATTCTGCGCTTCACTTATCTGCTTCACCAGCAGCTGTATCAGCATTTGGTCTAGGCTTGGTGGTCGCTTCTCCCGTGTCTGAAGTGACAGCCTCATGCAGAGAGGAAAGAAGCTGGAGGAAGAGCGCAATCTTTTCATCGTTGAGTTGTATTCGAAACTGCAAATCCTCCACTCCTTGGCGAAGTTCAAAGACTAAGCCATAAAGGATGGACAACTTGTCCTTTAATTGTTCGCCGTGGACTGTATCCACCGAAGGGTGCTGCTTATGAGCTTGGTAGCGCGAGGAAGAAGGGTTCGGGTCCTCTGAGGTTCCCGGAAGAGCCGAGGGAGGTGGGTGGGGTGGTGCAGCCATCGGTGGCGATTGGAGGATGCGCAAGGCCGAGCTGAGCGACCGAGAGACAAGTGAAAGGCTGTGGACAGACTCCATCGATTCTGCTAGAAGACTAAGTGAGGGACCAGTGGGAGGTTGCACAGAGGGGGGATCCAAAGGCCGACGGGGTCTCCAGGGAGAACCCCGTCGTGGCCTCCCTCTCAGCCGTGGCTTGTGGTTAGGCATGGGAGGTTCATTGCAGTGGGTGAAGGTCCAGAAGTGAGGGGGAGTCTCCAAGGAGCCGCCAACACTATCCCGCATCGGCCATGGGATCGGATGGGAGAAATCCTCCAGCCACCAGCATAAACAATGAAATAAGACCAGAGCCATCGCCATAGAGAATGCGTAGGAGGGGAGATGCATTAATGTCCTCTCCATTTGACAAGAGGTGTATTAAATTCGCAGGAGGGTGGCGGGTGGTGGCACGAGCCCATCACATGGCTCCGTTCCCCGCTGTCGTTCTCTGTCCTCCTCCGATCGCCAGGTGTCTTCCAATAGCACCCCATCCGGGGTAGCATCCACCATTCTAGCTTTGCAGATGCACTGCTGGAGAAAGGGGTGATCAGGTTACAGGGCTGAGTTGCATATGAGTTCTGACTCTCTGCATATGAGTTCCGACTCTCTTCGACTGATGCCTATATTGGCTAGTGCATCTGCCACTTGATTCGCCTGTCTTCTGATGTGGGAAGGGATGATAGCCAACTCTGGTCGTAATGAATCAGTGATACTCTGCAGTCCATGCAGGAGTCGCCAGCTGGGCGAGAATCTGTCTGGGCTGGCTCCATTTAGAATTTTTCGCAGCAGTTTGATGATAATTTGGGAGTCTCCCTCTACGACTAACTTGGTGAAGTTGTTTTTGATGGCCATTTGCAGTCCCTTTGTAAGACCCTAGAGTTCTGTTGCATTATTTGTGGAGTTCCCTATGGAACCAGCGCCGATGAGAAGGATGTTCCCATAGTGATTGAGAAAAACTATTCCATAACCTGTTGGTCTTGGATTGCCATT
>JASDQU010371829.1:29517-46078 GCA_032191745.1 Picea mariana | reverse complement strand
TGGTGAAGTTGTTTTTGATGGCCATTTGCAGTCCCTTTGTAAGACCCTAGAGTTCTGTTGCATTATTTGTGGAGTTCCCTATGGAACCAGCGCCGATGAGAAGGATGTTCCCATAGTGATTGAGAAAAACTATTCCATAACCTGTTGGTCTTGGATTGCCATTAGAAGCCCCGTTGAAATTAAGCATGATGAAGTCCTCAAGGGTGGGGGGACCAAGAGGTGGGGCTGCTGGGAGGAGGGCTTGGTGACGAAGGAGGAAAAGTCTGAGGGGAGGAGGGTGGAGACGAGAACCAGAGGACAAGGAGCTCGTCTGGGTGAGTGTTGAGGTTTACATTGGCTCGGAGCTGAGGGGAGAGGGATTCCAGGATGTTGCAGTAGAACATATGCCATCGGTGATGCCACGGGAGGGAGAGGCCTTTGAAGAGTCTGTTGTTCTATTCTTTCCAGGCGTGCCAAAGGATGAAGCCTGGTATAAGCTGCCATACATGATTGAGGAGGGGTAAGAAAAAAGCTTGGTCCCGCCAGTTAGCAATGGTCTCCAGGATGCTGTCCCTACGACGGTCGGAAGTGCGCATAGCTAGCGCCGCTTGATCCCAGATCTGAGCAGTGTAATGGCAAGAGTTGAGGATATGGTTCATTGTTTCCTCTGCCTCACCACAAAGTAAGAACATAGAAGGTCCCACAAAACCTCTTTTTGATAGGTTGTCCCAAGTAAGGATACTGGAATGTGCGACGAGCCAGAGGAAGAGGGTAATCTTGGGCCAGTGTTTAAGATCCCAAAGCTTGCTCCAGATTTTCGTGTTAGGGAGGGGGTCTGAGGGAGCCCTGAGTCGATATGCTTCTTGCGTGATGAATGTGCCTTGTGGCCTGTTTCCCTACCGCAGAATATCCTCTCCTGTAGTTACATAAATTCTCTGTTTCTCCATTTCTTCCTGTAGAGGAACTAGATTCATGTGTGGCCCCATGTCGAGGCGTTCCTTGTCCACGTGCCACTGGTGCCAAGTATCTTCCTGGGGGTCGACCTTCCAGTAATCGACCACTCTTATCAGTCCTGCCCGACTAGCCTGAGTACAAATGTTAGGGGCCCATTCCTCCTTACCTGGGACCGGCCATTGTTGCCATGAGTCTTGCCAAAATAGGGCGATCTTCCCATTCCTAATTTCCCAGAAAGTGTGCTCAGTCACCAGTTGTCTATTCTGCATGGCTGCTGTCCATATTAAGGAGCCCGGGTTATCTTCATTCCAATGGACTAAGTTTTTCTCTGCCACATTTGGAGCATATTTCTTCCTCCAAAGTCTGGCCCAGAGGTCCTTGGGGCTTTTTAGCCATCGCCACCAAATTTTGGCGCTGAGCACCTTGTTCATTATGAAGGGGTCCCTGAGTCCTAGGCCGCCTTGCTCCTTGGGTCGACAGAGTTTGTCCCAGCTGACCAAAGCCATTTTCTTCCTTGTATTGAGTCCCTGCCAAATGAAGTTTCGTTGAATGCCTTTGATGGTATTTAGCACAAACTTTGGAGCAGCTAGCACCGAGAAGGAATAAATCGGGAGGGCTTGGAGAACAACCTTGAGAAGAATGAGACCGCTGGGAAGGTTTAGAGCTCTGTAGGTCCAAGAGGACAGCCGCTTGGAGAAGGAGGACAAGAGGTGCTCCCACGAGGAGTTTCGGAGTGCATTATCTATTAGTGGGATGCCGAGGTATTTGGACGGAAGGGAGCTTCTGTTGAAATCGAGAATGCCAGAGATGTGGCGCTGGACCAGAAGGGGAGTATTGAAGAAGAAGAATTGGGATTTTTCCTTGTTACAGTCCAGAACTAAAGCATCAGAGAAAGTTTGGAGGATTTCCAGGAGAGAGTTAGCTTCCCGAACCATAGGGCTACCCATTAGGAGGGTGTCGTCAACAAATTGACTATGCGATATGGGCAGAGAAATTCCATGGAGAGGCAGCCCTGACAATTGTTTATTTTCAATCGCTGCATGGATGGATCTACTAAGGCCTTCGGCCAGGATTATGAACAGGAACGGGGAGAGGGGATTGCCTTGCCTGATCCCTCTAGAGGGGGAGAAGGGCTGCGTGGGAACGCCATTGACGAGAATAGAGAAGAAATCCGTAGAGGTTGGATTCAGTATCCATGTTACCCATCTTGGATCAAAGCCAAAAGCCAGCAGCATTGCACTCATATATTCCCAACTGATCTTGTCGAAGGCTTTAGAGAGGTCCAATTTGAGGAGCATACCTGGGGTTTTGGTCTTCTACAAGGAGTGAATCACTTCATGATCCAGGATTACACTGTCTAGGATTTGTCTGCCCTCCACGTAGCCTGATTGCTACGGGGAGATGATTGTTGGTAAGATGGTTTTGAGTCTCCTGGCTATCACTTCTGTAAGGAGCTTATATATGACGTTGCACAGAGCAATAGGCCTAAACTTCTTGGGGTGATGTGCTTGCCCTTATTTGGGGACTAAAGTTATGGAGGTAGCATTGAGAGCCTGGAGGACCTGTCCCGATGCTCGAGAGTCTTCCAATATTTCCCAGACTTCTGTTCTAATCATCGCCCAGCAGTGATGAAAGAAGTCGCTGGTGAAGCCGTTAGGGCTAGGAGCCTTACATTTCAGAGTCTAATGAAGAGCTTGCTCCACCTCCTCAATAGTTATTGGTCGGAGAAGGGAAGCGTTTTGTTCCTGAGTGACAAGGGATGGTACATGCTGCACGACCTTGTTGATGGCCTCTCGTCTGTCTACAAGGGGTTCCGTGAGGAGGTTTTGAAAATACCCTATCAGGGTGGCCTCCATGTCTTCATGTGAGTGTATGACATCCCCTTCATCGGAAATGAGATGGGTGATCTTGTTAGAGTGACGTCTCTGAATGACCGTTCTGTGGAAAAATTTGGTGTTGCGCTCCCCCTCCTTGAGCCATTGCACCCGCGACTTCTGCTTCCAAAGAATCTCTTCTTGTCTTTTCCTTTCTTCGAGCTGCTGATTTATGTTTATTTCCTGGGCCTTGAGCTCCCTTGTTAACCCCTGCAGCCTAATCTGATGCTGAATCCCTTCCATTTGTGCCGATAGCTATTTTTTATCATCAAAGATGTTGCTGAATGTATTCTGGTTCCATAGTTTGAGGGTGTGTTTGAGGTTCTTTAACTTTTGCTGAAATCTATACATTTTGGAACCTCGAGGGATCTGTGCTTCCCTCCACCAGGTCTGAATGTTTTCTTGGAAATCAGGATGGTCTAGCCAGAACTTCTCAAATCTGAAGGGTTTCTTACCAAGCGTGGTTGAAATGTCCATCCATAATTGTAACGGCCAGTGGTCGGAGCCAGGGAAATTGAGTATAGTGGATTCCATTGCAGTTCCTTCCAACATAAGCGCTTCAGAGACGAGGAATCTGTCTAGCCTGCATGCGATTTGGTGAATTCCAGTTCTTCTATTTGTCCAGGTGTGAAGGCCATTGTTGGTGTCCAAGTCTATTAGGTGAAGATTGTCTATAAGACTGTTGAAATCGCTGGAGTCCTGATCCAAACGTCGTGAACCTCCTCTTTTCTCCTCCAGGCTGTGGATGACATTGAAGTCACCTCCGACAATCCAGTTATTATATTGTGTGTGATTTGAGACATGGCTCAAGCTCCTAAGAAATGCCTGCTTATCCCTCGGGCTGGCCGGGTCGTAGACATTGATCAGATGTCCGGGTTTGTTTGAACCTATAAGCCTGTAATCAGCTGTGATGGCCCATTTAGAGGCAGAGAAGTTCTCCAGGAGTATTGCATTGGTGTCCCATAGAATAGTCAGTCCTCCAGCTGTTCCTGTGGCATCTATAGACATTGCCGCCCCCTGCTTCCAACACTAGGGAAGTAATTTGTCAATGTCTTCTGAATTGCACTTTGTTTCCTGTAGAAATAAGACCTCTGGCTGTGTTGCTATGATTAGATCCCATAGCCGTTTTTGCTTGCTACATCCGTTGAGGCCTCTGATATTCCAGGTGATGACCTTCATGATGACGGGGGGGTGTGGAGGGGAGGGAAGCTATCCGAGATCAGGTTGATTTGTCCTGAATTGACCATATAGTTCCCTATTTCTTGTATAAGTTTGTTGGTGGATTTTCTGCCCCACTTTTTCTTGTCTTTCTGGATTTTATTTGGGTTCTTTGATTGACCGCCTTGGATTCCTAGGCCTTTGCTAGCTTGTGCTGAAGACCCTGCAGAGGAGTTGAGAAATACCTTATGGACCTTCCATAGTTGATCCCTGGGTATGGTGTAGAGTTTTTGCTGCCTGTAGGCGTGCTCCAGATGCTCCAGATCTACCCGAGCTAGGTCTTGCTCTTCTAGCTCCATATCCGCCTCCCCATCCTCTGTCTCCTGTAGGTCTTGTGGGTCTTTAACCATATCGGGTGGAGTGAGATCAGGTTCCTTGATCTCGGAGGGCCGTTCCATTCCTTGGCTTGTAGATGGGGGGTCAATGCCTGGAGGGTTAACCGCGGGGTGTGCAAGGGTGACGGGTTCTCCTTCTTGGTCTTGCAGGATTGCAAACTTATTACTAGTTGAGGGGTCTTTACTTACCTGAGCCGGTTGCCTCCTTGCTCCTTGACGCCTTTTCCCTGCTGGTTGTACAAAGTCGTCCTTGTCCTTGCTGACTTTTGGAATCCCTTCTCTTTGTGCATTATTGAGTGGGCATTCCCGAAAAAGGTGACCATGCTCATGGCACTTTCTGCACCGGAACGGGATGTGCTCATAGTCGATGGTTTGAGACCAATCCTCATCATGGTACTCCAATGTAATGGATCCTGGAAGTGGCTTGGCTATGTTCAGGTACACACAGATGCGCGCGTATGATGTATAGCGTCGCTGCTTAGTGGCCTCTGATGACTTGACATAAATGCCTATGGTNGGTATTACCGATGCTAGCCAGGACCTCCTCCAACCAGAACTCCTGGGGTAGGGAGTATAGTCTGATCCATACCGGTGCGTGGGTGAAGTCCTCCTTTTCATGGCTGAACTTCTCGGTCCAGAATCTTAAGAAAAGTCCTGCCGAGTTATAAAAATACGGCCCCCCATCAAAGACACGATTCCGATCCTCCAGGTTATGGAAGATAATAGTAAAGAACCCCTTGGAGCCCAGCTGTAAGTCATAATGTCCTCTCGGTCTCCACCAATACTGTATCCATTTGATCAAATCTCGCTCAGAAGGCCAGATCCCTAGGAATTTGCCTACCAGGGCATAATCCCTCATGTACTGCTTCTGTTATTCTATACGTGGTGTGCTAATGAGGTATTTTGGGGCCTGGGGAGCTTGAGGAATACAATTACCCGACAGCCAGGGAGTTGACGCAGGGGATTTTCCTTTCGCCGAATCTATCTCCATTTCACGGTCTTTGAAGGATCCCTCCGCCAAGAGCTTCTCGCGCAGGTCTGGCAGCACCTCAAATGTTGGCCGCTTCGGCCCTTCAGAGAGTGTACCATTTGCTGTTACTCGGCTGTAGGAGGCGCTCGACGGCGCCCCCTCCTGGCGATCCATGGCCCCAATGGGAAAAATTCGTGGTTTCCCAGGTCAGGTTTGCAGGGAAGAACAAAACCCTAGTTGTAGAGCTCAAATCCCTTTCTCTTCACCATTACTATACTTTGAAATCATTTTTTTTTCCATTATATTTCTTATTATTTCATTGAATTATGATTAACATTAGAGAGAATTAGTGTATTGTGTACCTACTTTTGAAATAATGGCTCATGTGTGAACAAGTTGTCGTAGCAATGGTTCCACAAGCTACAAGATTGAAAAAAAATCAAATTAATGATGTAGATCATTTGTAGATTCATTTGTTGTAGATTTAGCATTCCACACACGAGGGAATCGACTATGACTTATCATGTAGTCACCTCAGAAAGATAAGAAACGATATATTTCATGGTTCTAATTATTAGAAGGAAGATTTCTATGTTCCCACATCTGCATATCCATTTTTAATATAGATTTAAACGTCTCCCATATATATACCATGGATCTATGGATCCTAGCATCATTAATAACTATTTTGAACATATTTTAAGGAAGTTTTTGTAACCCAAAATGACTTATTTGAATTTGACAATTAGTGGCATTCAAAAATATGTTGGGAGTTAACATGAATCTTGGAACTATTTAGAATTGTTGTAACCACTTGAGAATATTTTGTCCTCAAGTGGATCTATATTTAGATATTTCTTGTAACCATTTGAGAATATTTTCAAGTGGATCTATATTTAGATATTTGTTTCAAACACTGGAGTATATCCTATTCTCAAGCCATCTCCATTCCAAGAGAATGAATATTACATAACAAGTCCAAATTATGATGGCATAGAATAAAATTTCTCAATATCTTGCTCCAATATGAGTTTTAGTTTCCATATCTTATTGATGGTGTGTGAGTTGGTTTGAGTTATTTTGTTGTAGTTTCAATTCAATTCCCTATTCTAAGAGGTAGAGCTCACTCTATTCGAGCAAAGAATTGTACATTTTGGTCATCTTTTTATTTTTTGAGTGTTTTAATTTATTTATTCAACTTGATTTCCTTTATAGTTAATTCATTTTTATTAATTAATGGTTTTTTCAAGCGTGTTTTAATTTTTTGTAATGGAATTTTTGATTTGTAGATTATTTTTTATCAAATTTTCTAACAACGAGAGTTGTGATCTATAGAAAAAGGGATTACCTAACTCATGCAAGGAGATTTCTTTGCGACAATAGGGTTCCCATTAGCATGACCAAGTGTTCAACTACATGGATGATTTCCAAGAGTGAATGGGATTTGGATTTATGTAGTGTGGTGTTGCAATTTCCTTATTTTTTGTAGAAGTGTATCCGACAAAATAATGCAAGTTAACAATTTGTATCCCACTGCAGATACAATACATGACATTTCACAAGTACATTGGAAACTTAGGTTTATAAGTTAAGTGAACAAGTATTCCTGGTTAAATAGAAGACATATAGAAACATTGTTAGTAAAGTTGAACAACAATCAAGTACATAAAGAGTCATAAAATATATTTAGGAGTCTATCTTGAGATAAATGTTCAGGTTCATGCCTTAAAATTGTACTTCAAATGACTACAAAAGTCCTAAAATACTTACTGGTGTAAATCCTGAATAAGAACCTAGAAGAGAAGATACTTTAAAAAGATAAAACCAGTCTATGAAAGATTAAGCGTGGCGTCCACTTGAATTTTTTGCTTTATGTTCATGCCTTGTCCTTGACTATTCTAGTTGATGTAGCACCATCCTAAGATGCAATTGGACCTGTTAAGATAATTGTTTGGATCAAGAATCTATCTTGTGACTTCATCAAGGAGACATAAACTATCTGAGGGTTATCTTTTCATGATGTAGAGTGTGAATATGTCTTGCCTAAGTGTCGGATGCCTCCATTATCAATGCTAATTCTCTATCCCTTCTCTCCTCCTGAATATGAATTTCTTCTTTCAATCTAACCATATTTCTCTTATGCACCCCAAAATATGTGTCCTGCAATTACATTAACATCTTCATATCCTCTAAATCGCCATGCTTTCCATTTTTGTGGAAAGGTGAAACATATCATCGATGTGACAATTGGGTAATTTCGATATTTATTAAATTAAAGGAGGGATATACCCCCGCAAAAAAATTCAATTTGCCATATAATTTTGTAAGGTAAAAATTGAATGCCAAGATCACCATTTTTCCTAAGTTTTTCTTGTTCGATATCACATGCTTCTTTGTTTAGAGGATACACCCTATGATTCATCTGTCGAAGGATGTGATCATTCTCGACCTTCCAAAATATTTCCTCTTCCTTAACAATTCTTGGAAGGGATTTGACCAAGTTTTGTTGTTTGTTGTTGTTTTTTTTCCTCACCCCTTTAATGATTAGCATAGAGTCGTCAATTACAATGATTTCCTTATAATGTTAAACACTAATGAGTTTCAAACCCATATATAAGGCTAAAGCCTCAAGATGGTTGTTTGTAGTGTGGCCCAATACACAAGAAAAAGATACCCTTTATGATCTTTTGGTATCAAATATGACCCTACGTGCACCTTGCACCCCTAAGATTCCTTTTGAATCACAGTAAAAAAACAATATACATTTCCTTTGGTCCTATCTCCATTTTGCAAAGACCACCTCTTCCATTCTAAGCTTCCACTCATAATTATGCAAAACTTTCATAGGAGGAACGTGTGAAATTAATTTCGCAAAAATTAATTTCTTGCGATTAAAGATGTTGTTAACTTATAATCACTTTGTTTAGTCTACGTTTTCCCATGAAACTCCTTGAATCCATTTGATTTTAATAGCTTTGAAAGCTAGGATACAAGCCAATGAGAAAACCTTGGATGAGAAAAGCAATTTTAAATAAAATATTGCTTTGTTATGGGATAACTGAATATCCTAACAAAAAAATTTAGGCATATCCCTCCATATCCTCTTCAACACGACTTTGTTTTAAAAATTTCTCAAATATCTATAATTCCATTCCATGAACATTTCTTTTGAAGAGGTCAAAAGAGTGACCCTTCGTATCTCAGCATCCCTTATATAAATGTTTTGGTGTATACACATTCAAAACAAAGGTCTTAAATACTTTCACTTTCCTCTTTGCATAGAGTGCACGTGGATGGCCCCTCAATTCCTACTTTTTAAGATTTTCACTTAATAATTTTCTATGCGTTATAACCCAACAAAAGGAATTTTCATTATAATAATCTATACTTAATAAAATTTATATTTGTATTTATGTAAATATTTACAAATATTTTTCAATTTAGAATCTATTATTTTTTTAAATATTTTTCAATTTAAAATTTATTATTTTTTGAATGTTTTAATTTATCTTTTTAATTATTATTTTTTAATAAACTCAATAAATTATGTAAGTTGAATTTAATGTTAAATTGAGTGTTTATAACTTTAATAAGATATATAAATGGAATGTTTTTGTCTATATTTTATATAGTTAAATTATTATTATTTTATAAACTTAAGAAATTATGTAAATTACTTAAATTTGAATGTTAAAGTGAGTGTTTATAACTTTTAGTTATTCAAATTTGAATGTTAAATTAAATGTTTATGACTTTAATAGGATATATGAATTCTGTTCTTTTTTATAGTTGTTAAACAATGTATCATTACATGTTTTTCAATTTTAGTTTATGTGTAGAAGTTCTTCTCCATTATTATTTTTCACTTATTTATTTGAAATTTAAATGAAAAGAAAAATGAATAAAATAACTATATTTTATAAATTGAAATTAAATTAATATAAATTTATTTTATAAATTGAAATTAAATCAATACAAATTCATTTTAAAGAAATTTGTAAAAATGAAAAAATTTGTGTCTCCATTTTTTTATTTTATAAAATAAATTTTAAAAAATAAAATAAATGAAATTCTTAATCACAGTTTTATTTATTCACTTGGCTGGTTAATGTATATTGAGTTGGAATAATGGAGAATTAGAAACCAGTTCAAACCGATTGTCATCATATATATATATATATATATATATATATATATTTTTGTATATTCTCATTGATTAATTTGAATGAAGTGTAACTTTGCTTCCCCGTCTCCAGTTGTTGGGACTCGGTTTTCTTCTCTCTAGTTTTACGCTGGTAACAGAGCCGGTTAGAGGTTGGTTAGAGGTGGATCGCTAAGTTTGGGGCGACCTGCATGGATTTGAGCATGGAGAGGCACACCCTTGAGATATTTGTTGAGATAGAGAGATCGTTGTTGCTTCGGTGTGAAGCATCATCTGGAGTATCTGTGCATTTTGGAGCTTCTGTGCGTTTTGGAGTATTTGCGTTGAGCTTTTGCGCGTTCACATTGGTAGGGAACGGAGGAAATAGTCTGTGAATTATCTGAGCATCCCTGCTGGCATGCGAATTTGGATGGTTTCTCTGTCTGGGATCGTTGGAGCATTCTTTCAAGGATTGCAGTCTTCAGTAGTATGGAGGAGCTTCTCGTTGTGCCTCATATCAAGGGTTGCACAATTCTATATGATAGAAAAAATCGTGTGGAAAATCACGATCTGGGTGTGTTTGCAACCATCTCATTGTGTGGAGATATCTTTACGTGGTGTTGATGGGAGGTTTGAAGATATCTCTCATGGTATCACTGAAAATATTTGCAAAGATTACATTGTTGAGTAGCGGGATTTAATTGACAGCGCTGCGATTTTTCTACATGAAGAAGTTTGCAGAGATTGTGAATTCGCTTGAAGAAACCTACCTTAACCAAGTCAACAAGTTAGATGGCTCGAATTTAATCAATTGGAAATTCAAGATGAAAACCTTGATGGAAGGTCATGGAGAATGGAAGATTGCGAAAGGAGATGAATCACGACCTGATGCAGCTGCATGCACCATAACGACAACAATACTAGATTGGCATAAGCGTGAGAACAAAACCAAGGTATCATTAAGAATGTATGTTAATTATTAAAATGGATATAAATGAGACTGTTAGTACTTTTCTTGGGTGAATTAAAGAAATGAAAGATAAATTGGGAGATATAGGAGAAATAGTTTTGAACACTAATCTTGTCCCAATTACCCTAAATGGAATCCTAGAGGATTATCAAATGTTTATAACATGCCTCACAGTGAGGGAGAAAGCTCCTACTTTTAAGGAACTGACAAGTATATTGTTGCTAGAGGAAGAGAGGTGTGTGAATTTGAAGCCTCAGACTTAGCACTATGGACAAAGAAGAGATTCCATAAAGGGAAACCACGAGAAGAATGTAGAGGAGGAAGTTCATTTCAGAGGAAGTCAAAGCCAAATCAAGGTATTCCATCAAATATAAATGAACCTAAGTGATTCTATTGTGGTAGGGTTAGGCATCTTGCTAGAGAATGTTATAAGAAGAAAAATGATGATGATATTAGGCATAAAAATAGAAAACATTCAGGACACTTTGCAGAAGAAAACCTGAATATTGATTCAAAAGATCTCAAATTGTTTGTGTCTAGTGCTGCACTGTCTGCTGAAACTGATGATGTTGATGCATGGTTTGTTGATTCTGGTGCTTCAATACACATGGCATGTAATATGAATTGGTATATAAACTATAAATAAACACATAATGGTGCCCATATTTGTCTTGGATATGATCATTATTTTCAAATCAAGGGATACGAAGATATTCCAGTAACACTTTTGAATGGTATTCTCAAACACATTCGCAATGTTGTGTATGTCCCTGGGATAAAGAAAAACTTGATTTATGTGTCCACAATTACAGATCAGGATTTGAGGTCAAATTCTTCAAGACACATTGTATAGTGAAGGACTTGCAGGATCATTACATAATTGTTGCCTCAGGAGTCAAAGTTTGAGGCGTATACAAACTTGATGTACTAGCAAGAATCATCAAGCTTTGACTTCTGCAACTATGCCTATAGAAAATCTTTGGAACCAATGGTGTAGTCACATTAATTATCATGACTTGTTGTTATTACAAAAATAAAGTATGGTTGAAGGACTCCCTATGTTGAAGAATGAGTATGATGCTTGTGAAGGCTATGCATTAGGAAAGATGCACACAGATGAATTCCCCTCTAGTCCTAATAGGAGAAAAAAAGATCTATTAGAACTTGTGCACATTGATGTTTGTGGACCAATGCAGACAAGGTCACTAGGAGGTGCTTATTATTTTTTGTTATTTATTGATGATTGCACAAGATACACATGGGTTTATTTCCTTAGGAAAAAGAGTGATGTTTTTGAATACTTCAAGGAATTTAAAAACATGGTGGAGAGAAAAACAAGAAAACCCATCAAATCGTGCACTTAGATGAAGGGGGAGACTATAGATTGGGGAAATTCATCAAGTATTGCAAAGATCATGGAATAGTACAACAATTTACAGTACCCCATGCTCCACAACAGAACGAAGTTGTAGAAAGGAAAAACATAAATCTGGTGGAGTGTGTACAAGGTATAATGAAATGTAAGAATCTCTCAAATGATCTTTGGGATCAGACTATTAGCACTGTTCTTTACTTAAATAATAGAAGTCCAAAAATGTGTCTTGATCATAAAACTCCTTTTGAAGCCTTGTATGATTCTAAACCGACAGTTAAAAATTTGAGGATATTTGGGTGTAAGGATTTTGCACACATTCCAAAGGAGAACAAGAAGAATCTTGATCCTAAAACTATCAAATGTATTTTTATAGGGTACTATTTAGAATTTAAAGCATATAAATTATTTGATCCATCTACTCACAAAGTGTTTGCAAATAGAGATGTAATTTTCCATAACTAGGTAGAAGCAAACAATGAGGACAACAATCATGAAAGATGACATGTACTTATTGAATATGAGGAGGTCAAAGAAGAGAAGCATTAGCAGGAATAGGCACCCACTGACATGGATACATCTAGCAGTGAAGAAGAATCTTGACAAAACAGAGAAGAACTCACCATCCAATTGAGAAGATCCTCATGACAGGTTCGTCCACCTGAAAAGTATAAATATTATTCCCTAATGAGTAATATTCCAAATGTCATAGAAACCATGAGTTTTAATTAAGCTAATGAACATGAAGAGTGGAGAAAAGAAATGGAGGAAGAATATGACTCTATAATGAAAAAAAAAATGGGAATTGACTGAATTTCCTAAAGATAAAAATCCCATAGGATGCAAATGGATATGCAAACCTAAATTCAAAGTTGATGGTAGTATAGATAAATATAAAGTCAGATTGGTGGAAAAAGGGTATTCACAGAAAGAGGGCATTAATTATGCAAAAAAATTTTCACCAGTAAGTAAATTAAACACTATAAGAATGTTAATTGCTCTAGGTACAAAATACCATTGGAAGCTTCAGGGATTAGAAGTAAAGTCTTCTTTTTTGAATGGTGAGTTAAAGGAGGAGGTGGTCAGGAACATTTAGTGTGTAAATTAAATAAAGCATTGTATGGACTAAAACATGTACCTAGGTCATGGTATGAGAAGATATATTTCTTCTTTCTTTAGCATGGTTTTATGAGGAGAAAAAGTGATCCAAATCTATATACCAAGTTTGATGAAAAGGGACACATTGTATTGATTTCATTATATGTTGATGATTTAATTATTATAGAACATTTAGAAAAAATGATTAGTGGAATTAAGAAGCAGATGCCATAGGCATTTGAAATGAAAGATGTTGGTGAGTTACATTATTGTTTCAGAAAGTCTGGAAAAATACTGGTCAAACCTTTGTGTCTCAAGGAAAATATGTCAGAGAAGTACTTAAGAAGTTTAAAATGGATTAGTGTAAGGTTTCTTATGTTCTAATGCAATAGAACACGAAACTTTACTGTGATGATGGTTCAAAGGAGGTAAATGATACAATGTATAGACAGATGGTGGGAAGCTATTAAGAACCAAATATCAATATAGCATAGAAAAACCTCATAATAAGTACTCAATGCCTTGAAAAAGAGATAATTTCAGATAATAAGCCTCTTCGAGGGAGCAACCTCCTTTTACCCCACATAAATGTTCAAGTATAAGATGATTCGAAGTGAAAATGTCTCCTTGGTATATACAGGAGACTAGGAGGTATAATTACAACTAATGGAATAAAACCAACATAAATAAAATAACATTACTAATGTAATATGCCCCAATTAAGGGGTGATGAACCAATATTAAGGCTTAACATGCCCCTCCCCTTGAGACAAGTGTTGTCCACAACGCTTGAGTAACTCTGGATGCTTCTATATAAAAGACTCATCTTCCCAAGTGAAATCTTCAGTCGATAGTTTCCTCCATTTAATGAGATACTATGAAATGGATCTATTCCTCACCTGGCGAATTCTTGTGTCAGTGATGGCTGCAGGCTCTAATATAGTTTTTCCTTTCTCGTCAAGTTTTGGAAATATAGTTTGACCTGAGATCTTGTGTCCTATAACCTTCTTTAAGCATGAAACATGGAAAACTGGGTGTACTCGTGAAGATGCGGGCAACTCCAATTTGTATGCCATAGTACCAATCTTTTGCAACACCTTATAAGGGACATAGTACTTTGGTGATAATTTATTATCCTTATTGGCTTGCTTGAGGGACATATGTTTATATGGTTGTATTCTTAAAAACACCCAATCCCCTACTTCAATACTTCTTTCACTACGATGTTGATATGCTTGTTGTTTCATGTGATTTTGTGCCATGGTCAGGTTGTCCTTTAAGATTTGGAGAACTCGTTGTTGATTCTCGATGTGATCTTCCACTGCTTGAACCTTATATTTTTCTTTCAGAGAAGAAGTGATGGAAGGAGGGTGGTATCCATATAGTGCCATAAATGGTGTCATTTTTGTTGCAGTATGAAAGGAAGTGTCATACCACCATTCTTCCAAGGGTAACAATTTGAACCACTGTGTTTGTTTATCGGAGACAAAGCAACGAAGGTAGCCTTCCAAACATTTGTTCACTATCTCCGTTTGTCCATCAGATTGAGGATGATAGGATGAGCTATGAGCCAATTGAGTACCCAAACAAGAAAACAATTCTGTCCAAAAATATCCAATGAAGATGGGATCTCTGTCACTTACAATAATCTTTGGGCTACCATGTAGCTTTTGAATTGTCTCCATGAATGCGGTGGCAACTGTACTAGCTTTAAAGGAATGAGAGAGTGCAAAAAAGTGTGCGTACTTGGTCAGTCTATCAACAATCACCATGATGATGCTCTTTCCTTCAGACTTCGGTAACCCTGTGATGAAATCCATGGAAACCTCCTCCCAACGCTGACATGGGATGGCTAATGGTTGTAAAATACCTGGGGTATTAATTATTTCCACCTTCTTTTGTTGGCAAACCAAACATTCTGCCACAAACATTTGAACATCAATTTTAAGGCCATCCCCAAAAAAATCCTTATTGACTCTATGCTAGGTTTTCAAAAATCTCAAGTGCCCTCCTACTGGAGAGGTGTGCAATTACAATAGTACGTTTTGTTTGAGTTGGGAGTTCTTACATAAATATAAGTGATCTTTGTACCATAGTGAATCATTTTTCCATGTAAATGTATCTGATGCACTGGAATCCTGCTGCAACCTTTGAATGAGAGTCCACACTTTTTTGTTATTCTTCCATTCATCCCTTGCTTCTATTATCCAATCGGGTTGGATGATCGATATAGCACAGAGAAAGGCCTCAACATATTCATCTTTTCTTGAGAGTGCATCTACCACAACATTTTTCTTCCCCTTTTTATAGACGATTTCAAAATCATAACCCAATATCTTGGTTACCCATTTTTGTTGTTCTTCTGAAGATAGTCTTTGTTCCAAGAAGTATTTAATACTACGATGATCTGTTTTGACCTTGAAATGGCTATCTATTAGGTAGGGATGCCATTTATTCAATGCATGTATTATTTCTATAATTTCCTTCTCATAAATGGGTTTGTGTAAGTCATTTCCCTTGAGTGGTCGACTTTCAAAAGCCAGAGGCCTTCCTTCTTGCATTAGGACAACACCAATTCTATTTCTCGAGGCATCACATTTCACAATAAAGGTTTTTGTGAAGTCTGGAGTGGTCAAGACAGGAGCTTTGCACATCACCTCTTTAAGTTGTTCAAAAGCTTTAGTTGCCTCTGGAGTCCATGAAAATGCATACTTCTTAGTTAGTGACATTAAAGGTGCTGCTATTCTTCCATAGTACCGAACAAACTTGCAGTAGTAACCTGTCAAACCCAAAAATCCTCTAAGATTCTTCAATGTTTTGGGAATCGGCCAGTCCATCATGGACTTAATCTTGTTAAGGTCTACCTTGACACCTTCATGAGATACAATATGACCAAAATACTCTACCTCCTTCACTCCAAAGAAACATTTGGATGGTTTGGCACATAGTTGTTGTTCCTTTACTAGTTGTAGCACCTTGTCAACATGTCGCACATGATCCTCCCAATACTTTCTATAGATTAGTATATCATCAAAAAATACTAACACAAATTTTCGAAGGAAGGGCTTGAAAATAGAATCCATCAACCCTTGGAATGTGGAAGGTGCATTTGTAAGGCCAAAAGGCATGACCAAAAATTCATAATGGCCTTCATGATTTCAGAATGTTTTTTTTGGGATATTTTCTTCCTTCATTCTAATCTGATGATACCCTGAACGAAGATCCAATTTTGTGAAATATATTTCTCCATGTAGTTCATCTAACAATTCATCAATGACGGGAATGAGAAACTTATAATTAATAGTGATCTTGTTGAGCTCTCTATAATTTGGACACATACGCCATGAGCTATCCTTCTTGAATACCATTACCATTGGTGTAGAGTAAGAACTTTGGCTAGGTCAAATAATGGTAGCCTCTAACATTTCTTCAACCATGCGCTTAATTTCACTCTTATGGGCGTAAGGGTATCTGTATGGCCTGATGTTACGAGGAACACTCCTAGCAATTAGGTGAATTTGATGACCATGATTTCGAGTGGGTGGAAGACCTTTGGGAATATCTTCAAATACTTTGGAATGCTTATTAATGATCCCTTGGAGATATTGAGGAATATATGGCTTAGATGTTTGAATGTCTAGTGAGCATAG
>JASDQU010371828.1:64751-75794 GCA_032191745.1 Picea mariana | reverse complement strand
TGTACGCCTTTCGGCGTAATAGCTATTTATTTATTATATATATTTATACCTTGTATTATATATATGTATATCATGTTATAAAACATTTCTTCATTTGTACAAGTCACCCACACCAATGCTTAACTGACATTTCTTCATTTGCACAAGTCACCCACACCAATGCTTATAAACTGAGTTTATTGATATTAAGAAAAATATATAATTCAAAATTAAACCTCAAATAATAATAATAATTAATTCAAAAAAGTTCAAAGTTCAAATATTTATATATTTGTTTTCAAGGAAAAATATATAATTGATTCTTGTAAACTAGGAATGCTATTTACTATAAAACTATCACAAAACATTTAAAAACCATCTAAAATGGCCTTGGAATCAAGAATCTCCCCTATCGAGTGAGTGAGCCATTTTCCTTTAAAAAATACTAAGAATCTGCCTCACTATTATAGATTATAATTTTCAACATGAGCCACTAGGCTATGATGTTATGGGGACATATGCTAAAGACATCTAAGTGATTGGGCTGATCGTAATCACACAATTTCTCAAGGATAAACATCCTATACTAAGATCCATTTATGGAACTAAATAGAGTTGTTCTTATTAAACAATAAGAACTAGTTAATATATTTTTAATTAATTAATTTAAGTTGAAATCCAAACCATCAAAAAGGAATATCTAAGAAGGAATATCAAAGGGAGAAATTCAAAATTATAAAAATGAAAATCATGCTGCTTCAAATTTGAGGCACCGAATGGAAGATAATAGTAGAATTTGGTTATTTTTAATTAATTAATTTAAGTTGAAATCCAAACCATCAAAAAGGAATATCTAAGAAGGAATATCTAAGGGAGAAATTCAAAATTATAAAAATGAAAATCATGCTGCTTCAAATTTGAGGCACCGAATGGAAGATAATAGTAGAATTTGGTGTATCTCCATGCTAGTAGTTGAGATAATGAGCATCTAATGCATTTTTTTTTCAATTTTAGTGTAAAGCATTTTTATATTCAAATTTCGTTGTCACCGTGGGCTGTCAAAACCATTTTTCTTATACATTAAATGTCATGTGCCCTTCGGAAAAGAAAATTAATGATATGCACCTAACTTATAGGTAAAACATGTAGTTGTCTATCACTGTCTACAGAGAGACAATTGACAATTGAGATTCTATAAGATTTTATATTGAAATTATAAACATTGACCAAATTTTTACTGTATAATAAATCTTATATTGAAATTATAAACGTTGACCAATTTTTTACTGTATAATATACCGCCGAGAGGTATTTTCTACACGATATTTCACGGAGTGCCTTTCGTTGACAAAATAAGTATTCAATTTACAAATGTATATAACTTATAATTTTTTTTTTTTTTTTTTATGTTTTGGTTTTTTAATTGAAATCTGGTTATATATAATTTATACATTATTGTTTTAATATTTTTTTCTAATTTTTTTATGTTTTGGTTTTTTCATTGAAATTTGGTCATATAAATTAAATTTGGATAAAATTATAATTTTTTGTTATATGTTTTGTTTTTTTAATTAGAATCTGGTCATATAAATTTGGATAAAATTACATTTTTTAAAAAAAATTTATATTTTGTTTTTTGATTTAGAATCTTATATAAATTTGGATAAAATTTCAATTTTTTGTTATTTAAATTTTATTTATAAATATATAAATAAATTCAATTTACTAAAAAATCTTTAAATCACTTAAATTATATAAATTTAACCACTCAATATATATATCCAACAATTTTTCCCATCTCATCTCCCCTGAATCCATAAAAATAGTATTGATAACCAATTTTTCCCATCTCATCTCCCCATGAATCCATAAAAATAGTATTGATAACTATTCAGGCCGATCTCATCTCCCCCATAACGATAGTACTAATCACATGTGTGTTTGTTTAAATGATATAAACTATTAAGATATACTTCTATTTCAAGACTAACTACTGAATATATTCAATTAAGAGAGATCTCTGATCTGTAATTAATATAATAATAATTGGAAAGTTTTTTTAATTTTTAATATCGGACTTCCGCAATGATCTGGGATTCATAACCTGATTTCTGTGTATAATAAAATAAATGTTGTAATCGAATATCCTGAATAAATTAGATAAATTAGGGAAGCACAGATAATGAGGATGAGGTAACTATACCTTAAATGTAAACTAAAGTAGACCCAAGCCCACCTTTCCACGGAATAATTAAAAAAGGAATTTCTGCAATCCATGTAAATAATAATGCCATGTACATCAGCAATAAAGTTTGTGTGATTTGCATTTTCACCAATTTTTTTTGGGGTAGTTTTGGTACAGAAATATAAAATATGTTTCTTCTTAAACAAGTAAACCTAGACCTATGGTTTCTTTCCAGAGATACTACTAGGGAATTGTAATATGATCTTGGACTTAGTTGACTGTTTAATGCTGTTCATATGGTGGAAAAATGTATGAAGTGGTTAGAATGTCAAAGGAAGCTAGTCACCTAAGCCCGCTTGAACAGGTATACAAGGTCCGGAGGAGCGTCCCCCGCTCCCACACTTCAGAAGTTGAATTTTCCGCACCCAAATGTGTTAGGTGTGAAGGACGTGGAGCGTCTATGGAGGGACGTGCCCGGTCAAAGAAGCATAACTATGGGGGAGCGTCCTCCCTCGCGATGAGCGAATATGCACAAAATTTTATGGAGTGGACTTTTCGTTGACTCATGTCACGAGGTGTTATGAAAAATCGATTTTATACATTTAGGATTGTTGTTTATGGATAAATGTGAGGATGTTATAATAATGTTTATTCGAGAGAGTTGAATTCTTTTTGTTTAGGAAAATGGTAAAAATGGTCTTAATACAGTTTGAGTGGGTCTAATGGTTAAGAATATGTGTTTCTTTTTAAGAGGTCATAAGTTCAAATCCAAAGGGGGGTAGGGTATGTATACCTTCGTAGATTTTACCAGTCAAATCGTTGGGGGGAGGGGGTCTCTTGTTTCACAAACAAGGGGGTCTCATACCAGGGGAGGGGGTCCCTTGTCCCCACAAACAAGGGGGTCTCATACACCAATTTGATCTTAAAAATAGATTATTATTATTATAATAAATATTTGAATTTTGAAATTTTTTCGAATTAAATATTATTATTTTTTGAGGTTTAATCTTGAATTATAATTTTTCCTCCATATCAATAAACTCAGTTTATAAGCACTGGTGTGGGTGACTTGTGCAAATGGTCAATGTTCACAGCTCAAAGTTTGAAGTGGAAAAGTTCAGTGGAAAAAACAATTTTGAGCTTTGAAAACTCAAGATGCATGATCTGCTAGTGCAACAAGGGTTGCAAAGAGTGCTAGCAGGTAGGATAAAGAAACTAGAAAGCATGACAAATGAGGAATGGGAAGAACTGGATGCAAAACCACTCAGTACCATTCATTTATGACTGGCAGATGAAGCTCTGTTTAATATCGTAGGAGAGGATACACCAATAGGCTTATGGAGCAAGTTGGAAATTATGTATTTGATGAAGTCCTTGACGAGCATAATTTTCTAGAAGAAGCAATTATACAGTTTGTGAAAGAAAGAAGGTACGAGAGTTGTTGACCATTTAAATACCTTTAATACCCTTATAGTTCAATTGACTAGTATGGAAGTTAAATTCGAAGATGCAAATAAGGCTATTACACTATGTGCTCACTTCCCGAGTCTTGGGATAATCTAGTCACCTCTATTAGCTTTAGTTCAACAAAGGTTTTAGATTATGATTATGTTGTGGAAGCTTTGTTGGTTGAGTAGATGAGGATAAAATCTAGTCAAGAAGCCTCACATTCAGAGGCGATGTTGGTTAGAGGTCGACCCAAAGAAAAAGAGCATAATCAGAGAAGCTCTTCACGATCTAAGTCAAGGGGTAGAAAGGGTAAAGAAAAATGCTGGTACTGTGGAAAAATAGGGCATCTCAAGATAGATAGTTGGAGAAGAAAATAATCTGAGGAGAAATTTACAAAGGAAGCAAATTTGGCTGTAACAAATTTAGGTATGACCGATGAAGTTTTATTTGTTTCTAGTAACTTACAATATCAGAAAGAATGTAGTTAAATTTGGGTGCCTCCCATCACATGTGCTCACATAGAAACTGGTTTATTTCTTACCAATACGTTGATGAGGGTGTAGTGTTTATGTGAAATGGTTTTCCGTGTAAAAATGTTGGGGTTAGCAGTATTAGAATTAGGATGTTTGATGGTATTGCTAGAGAACTAATGGATGTTAGATATGTACATGAGCTTAAATTAAATTTGATTTTTTTGGATTTTGGTGGATATAAGTATACTAGTCAAGGTGGAGCACTCAAAGTGTCAAAAGGAAATTTAGTAGTGATGAAGGCAACACAGGTTGATAACCTTTATAAACTTGAAGGAAATACTAAAGTGGCATCTGAGGTGACATATGTCTTCTTGTTTATGGAAGAAGCAACATGGTCATATGAGAAAGAAAGAGTTGTAGAATTGTAAGTTTATTCTAGACTTAGGATCTTTGTTTTTTATGTTCTTCTTCTTTTATATCTCTACAAGTTATGATGGTGTAAAGGGATGTAATGTGTGGAATCCTACTGCCCACTAGATCGTCATTAATAGAGATATAATATGTATGGAACAACCATAAGGGTTAGTTCAAAATCACAACGATAGATTTATTTGCATGCTCAAGGATTCATTGTATGGCCTATTGGTACCCAAATAATTGTACAAGAGGCTTGAATCCTTCATGGTGAGGAAATATTTTTCAAGGGGTAAGTATGTCTATTCTGTTAATAGTACATTCACTATCCTGAGGTTATTTGTTGATGATATGCTTGTTGCAAGCCGAAGAATGGTTGAGATTAGTAAGATAAAAATTCATTTTGACATGACATTTTAGATGAAGGATCAAGGCGCAACAAAACAAATTTTGAGCACAGAAGTACACAGAGACAATATACATGGTAAGTTTTGGTTGAAGTTCAGTATGAACATTGTGAAACATGTTAATATCCATGATTCTTTCCATGCTAAGTTTTCTTCAAGCTTAGGTTATGTTTATATAGAAGAAAAGGTTATATCTCCTATATCGAGTGCCATTACAGTAGGAGGTTTGTTGGATGCGATGGAAAATTCAAGTGGAGCAGTGAAATGGGTGCTTTAGAGTTTGAGAGGCACAAGTGTCACCTATAATGACTACAGTGAGTTAATATGTGATAATTGTAATCGTACAGATGTTCACGAAACCAATTTTATTAGAGAAGTTGCAGTGATGCATGGCTTCTCTTGGCTTGCAACATAGGTGATGAATAAATTGGACAATGATATTTAGGTAAATTGTTTTCAAGGTGGAGATTGTTGAGATATGCCAACCAATTTACACACGTATTAGGTATCGGGCATATTTTATGGCCCCTTTGATTCTGTATTTAATTGGATCAAATCAACTAGAATTAGAATAGGGATAAGACCACATTAATTGTAAGCATGTAGAGACAAAGTGTCTTGAGAGAGATTGTGTGTGATAACATATTTATTTATTTTAATTTTTGAAGTTTAATTTTTTTTAAGTGTATTACTATTTAATAGAGAAATTTAGATTTATTTAGTTTTTTTGACCAATCATAAAATAAAATAAAATAGATTTTCACTCTGTTTAACCTACCTATCTATCGCTATACATTCTGAATCATACAATATTATATGTCAACTTTGAAAACGTTGATAGGAGTGTGAAATGGGGTTGGAAAACATGAAAGAATAAGTGCGAAGTCACATTGATAATGAGTTTCAGAACAATAATTACATGTATACGAATTTCAAGCCTGGCCATTAACAAAGAAGCTCCCGTAAGTGTCATGATCAAAGAAACATTTTATTTCAATCTTTGCTCGCTAAAATTAATGTTGGAACAAATTATTTTCTCATAAAAATTGCAGGAATTATAATCTTATATTCGTCTGAAACAAAATAAATTGCGGGAATTATAATCTTATATTCGTCTGAAACAAAATAAATTGCGGGAATTATAATCTTATATTCGTCTGAAACTAAATAAACTGCTACTTACTTTTATCGATCTACGTCGGGTGAATGTATAAAAAACTTCCTCCACCATTAGAGGGTTTAAACGAATATTTCAATATTCTCCACCAAATCTACATTTACAACAAACATAGGAATGGCTATGAATAAAGCATATCAATATCAGCGTGTACACTGTCAGTACAAAAAGGGTGTAGAATCCACTGTCACTACGAACCTTTTAGACGATCCCTCGATTTTTTATTTTGTTGTGGGTGTCTTCATTCTTGGTTTCTTTGTGAAAACTTAGTTGAATCTTAATGGAAACGACAATGAAAAGGAAATGGTTTACATAGTATTGCATTGAAGCGCAGAGTAACTAAAAGGTAGGCACATTAAAATTTTAAGAGAATCTCTCATATCCAACTAGTTTCAACAACCTCCTAAAGATTATGAAGAGATTCTTCTAGTAAAGATGAACTCTACCTAATAATGACTAATAATCATAACAATCTCAAATATGATGAAACATAATACAAGTAGGAGTTAAACATATTCTAACACTCCCCCTTAACTACTACTTGTGGTCTTCATTAACACCTTTTTTGGCCGTGTCACTAATAAGACAGGATCAGCACCACGCAAGACCATAGCTTGGTGGCCTCTATCTATCCTAACCCCGCTGGCGACAGGAGGTAATAAAGCTTCTAGGGCCCTTCCTTCCCATTCCCGCCCTCCTAAGACAACAGGCACCAACGAAGACAAGTCGTTAGCTACATATCGCTGGCAGGCACTGGGCTTGCTCGCTCCTTTCCCTCCTCGAATAAAGGCAAAAAGTGCAACACATGCTTCACTAAGAACCTCCTGATCAGCATGGTCCAACATGGTACCTACATTTCATACCCCAATCATACATGCATCACCAAACTATCAACGTCCATATAAAGGAACAACCATCCATCAGAATGCATGGGTCATTGACCACTTAACCATCGGTCTAATAGGATGCCCTACATGTACATGGTTCATTTAACCTATTGATGAGCTTCCCATGAATGTAAAACTTCACCTCCCAAAGTCTAAAACCAATAACATGGTCCACCCCTGTAACACCCTATTTCCCCCAGTCTGTAAAAACAACTATGCTGGCCAAGTATTGTGGCAAACTCAAAATATGAATGTGTGATGTAAATAGACCTTGTGAAAAAGGTCGATGAATGTGAATAATATTATGAATATATATATTGCAGGACTGCTGAGAGGGGAATATGATGAAAAAGAGACCATGATGGCTGGATAAAGGTGGTGGAAGGCACCTGGAATGGTGGCGTTAACTTCCACCGAAAACCAATATCGTATTTGGTCTTCACTGGCCCGGAGAACCAAGAGCGGCTCGTTGGCCCGAAATTAATTACTCGTAGGTTGGTAGGTGGATGGCTTCTCATGCGTAATGAGGGATGGGGGTAAACCGCCCATCCGTGGACCGTCCTGACACCTGACCACTGCGAGGGGGATCGTGCCACATGCAACCTCGTCGGAAAGGAAAAAGGAAGGAGGTGTGGACGATCAGGGGGGCAGATGCGAAGGAAGGAAAGAGAACTCTGGAGATATGTAGAGTGAGTGATAGCGGAGAAGGGGGAGAGTAACCCTCGTTCTCGGTCACTGGAAAATCGAGACACAGTCTCGCAACATCGTGGTCTCAGCTCGGGGGTGGCTAGTGGTAAATCCATTGGGAGTCGCTGAGCCTACAGTTGGGTGGAAACGAGCACCCCTCTTAGCAGTTGCACTCATTTCTAGTGTTATTTTCGATACGTGTTTTACATCTTGCACCTTGAAAATTCATATGCTGACATATATGCTCATAGTCTGTGCAGTTTTATAAATGGTCTGAGTATAAGACTGCCTGTGTAGTGTCTTGATTCTGAAATGGTGTTTGCATGCTTATAATGGAAGGGCCACGTATGGATTATGTCTATAAATAGATTTATATGTATATACACACATTGAATCAATTCAGAATTCAAGCCGTTTCTCGGGAAACCTATACCTTTATCCATCTTGGGTGATACCCTGGATAAATCTCCCCATAGAGGCACCCTTTTTGAGAAGCTCAGAAGAGGTAGCACCTTGTGTGCAAAGACTCTGCAGAGGCGCAGAATCCATTGAGGATTCGAAGAATAAGTATTGATCAATGGATGAAATCCTTTCGGGAGATCTGCGGTCATTCACGACCATTAGATCGAAGGAATAAATGAGGGCGTTAAATGCCTTAAAACCTTTTTCTTTATATTCGTGGGTAGTGAAGAAATCGGGATCGTAGATCCCCAAGGCCCGTGAAAGAATCTAGACCATGAATTCATGTCCAGGCAGCTTAGGAACAACACAATGGAGAGACAGGTCTGAGCCATTAGATCTTGGTCTAAACAGCCGACATCCGTTGGATCTGTCGAGAATTACACTAGGTTTAAACATCACGCGAAGAGTAGTAGAGAGAGAGTTCTGAGAAGGAGATTGTATCGGGATATCGGTGTTCGGGAGCTCAGGGATCCGGAGGACGAGAGTCTGAGTACTCAACCTCAGAAATCGTGACAAGGCAAAATAGATCTGAGCTGCCTGTCTGTAGGAGGACATGTGTCGTAAGATGCTCCCTATCGGGGATTCAGACATCGAGAATCAGAAGAGGAAGTCTCTTGACCTCGCAAATGGCGAAGTCGCGAGAGGATCTTGGACCGTAGGTCCCAGGAACCCATCGGAGCCCTATAAGCCGTCGATCTAATCCTTTACTTAGGCGGAAGAGTGAACTCGACTACGTCCCAAAAGTCCCGAAGACATCGAGACTGTCCATGTTGGAGGAAAGGTGGCAGAGATCCGTCCATTTCGCGTATCGGGGATTCTTAAGTTTGAAGGTAGAAGACCCGACTCTTAGAGTCACGAAGTCACGAGCCACGAGATCGCGATATGATCCGGGCTGTGGATCCAAGAGGAAGGACAACCGTGGGATCTGGCGTCTCGATACTTCGCGTGTCGGGGGTTCATGAGTTCGAGGTTGAAAGGAGTCGTTTACGACTTCTCGAGTAGAAAAGTGTCGAGAACCGAGCATGAGAGAAAATGTGGCAGAATTTCCTGGTGGCGCCGCGTGATTGACGGGTGGACACGAGTCGCCTGGAGAAGGGAGTCAACATTCCGTTGACTTCTCGCGTCTCGGGGATTCGCGGGATAAGAGCTTGAGAGCTCAACCCTTGGACTTGCAAAGTCCCGAGTAGCGAGAACACGAGAAGGATAATAAATATCGCTTCTCGAGGGTTCATGAAGGAGAGGTGCCAAGATTTGACGCGACAACTCGAGAAGTGGTGAGTTGTGAGAAGTGCAAAGAGGAAGTCAACTATTGCCGACTTTTGCGTCTCAAGATTTCGGAGAAGAAGAGCACGAGAGCTCGATGCTTCAACCTGCAAGGTTGCGAGTAGCAAAAAGTGTCAAAGAGAAGTCCCAAAGGAATCTGGACCGTCCATCAAGGGAGATGCGTGGTCAGCGGTCAGAGCTCAGGGAAATTTTCAAAATTTTGTGGACTGTTGTATCCACACTATCAAGGACTGTTGATCTCCTACACGAATACCCATGCTGGAGCTCGGAGATTTGCATGACATGATTTTTTGGGATCATTGCATCTTGAACCCCCGGGCACTGAAATCCCGAAAGGATCCAAACCATCAGATCAGGGGAGGCGTACAGTCGTTGATCTCCTTTGGAGGGAAACTTGGGAGACTTCATGAATTTCGGGGATTTGAATGGGAAAGGAAGAAGTCATGCATCGTGATTTCCTGAATCGCGAAGGGCTGGTAAGGTCTTTGTCGATTTAAGCGTGGGGTCACGGAATGTCTTCACGTGGACAAGACCCAAACAGGGATCTTGTACTCGCTAGCCCTATCGGGGTTCGACGTTTCGCTGTGTCGGGGTTTGCAGAGCCGAAAGACTCGACACTCTGGTAGTGCTGAGCCACGAAGAGTGAAAGGATGCCATACTTGTTCAGTCTGTGGTCGTGACCCACGATCACAGGGAGGTGAATAGGGAAGAACTAGCCTACGCTAGGCCCCCGTAGGACTTCGAGGATTTTGTCTCTTGAGGAAAAGTAAAAATTTTATTATGCCATAGTGGGTGTGTGAAAAATTGGTATCAGAGCATGGTTACAACACTTGGCATACTTGGGCTCATGAACAAGTTGCGCAGAAGCTCCGATTCAGAACACTCTTAAAAAAGAGAGTAAACCCCCCTATCTTCACCTTCCTAATCAAAAGACGAAGTTAAGAATGAAAAACCCCTATTTTGTGTGTGTACACATGAAAATATGAATTATGTATTGGTTATAAATAAATATAAATATTGAATAACAACCAACGTTTTTCCTTTTGCACACAAGTGGAAGATCAACTGTGGGAAATTATCAACGCATAGTATGGTGACTCACCAAGAAGTGGGAGAGGGCTCCCACAATAGAGATGAAGAGTCTGACGAAAGAAGGGCAGTAGGGACCCCTCTAGATCTAGTCGAGACTGTGAGAAGTCTCATGGTCGAATTACAAAGATGCAAGGCTAACAATGAAAGGATGATGAAAGAACAAGAAAAGCAAATAGAAATTAACGCAGTTTTACTACAAAGTTTATCCGATCTACAAAGACAAATGTAGCATGAACCTAAAACTCAGAAACATGGTCATATCAGTGGCCACACTGAGAGGAGCACCTCAAAAAAGGTCCATCCCATAGGTAAAGGACCAGTGCCGAGTGATTCCTCTAAGAAGGAAGCTGGCGATTCAGAAGGCTCTTCTAGTAGCAGGGCCAGTTCCTATTCCCGAAAGAAACAGAAGAAGCAAAAGCCTTCCAAAGGTCGAAAATTCAAAGAATTCAGAAAGGCCAAACCACCCTCCTTCGACGGTGAAATAAAGAAGGGAGAGGAAGCAGAGGCCTGGCTACTCGGATTAAAGAAGTATTTTAGAGTCCATGAC